>JAODTR010045265.1:0-19025 GCA_025399935.1 Amblyopsis rosae | reverse complement strand
GACAGACAGACAGACAGACAGACAGATAGATAGATAGATAGATAGATAGATAGATAGATAGATAGATAGATAGACAGACAGACAGATAGATAGATACTTATGCATGCAGACAATGCACGCCTACACACACACATGCACACATGGATACATAGTCACCTGTCATGGCGTGGGGGATGACAGTGATGAGGAGTCTTTGGTTTCGTAACTTCACACCCATGTCAGGATCCTGCATGGATATGATAACTTTCTCCATCTGGAAGCAGAATGCACACACACATACACACACACACGCACACACACACATGCGCGTGCGTGCACACAAACAAATGCCCATACAAAGGTACACAAGCACAGGAGCATATTATATAAACAAAATATAATAATTGTAATTCATTTATTATATTAATGCAATTAATGTCGTGCAAAAATAATCTGACCGCCGTCTTGGTGAACTACGTGGAATACAATAAAACTAGAGCAAAAAAGGAAACCGCTACCTTCTTAAAGCACGACATCTGCTCCCGGTAACACCCTCCATTGGTCAGGGTGTTGATGGTCATCTTGCTCGGTCGGCGTCGGCAGAGATGAGCGCGTACGGGACGGTAAAGTGCCAAGAACAGAACTGATTTGAATATGGCAGCGCGCTCCAGAGAGCGCGTCACTTTATCACCACCCCGTCCGGTGCGCGGCAGGCGCGCCTCCGATGAGATTATAACGGATTATTAATACATACAAAGATTTGCCTTTACTATAAAAATGTCAAACGCAGTATTTTTCAGAGGCATTTCTGCCTCTTTTTCCTTTAACAACTTAACATATTCATCTTATCTAAGTCAATATAACCAGGAACACCCCCTCCCCACCACCACCACCAACTCCAAACAAAAACAAAAACATATCCTCGAAGTGGTCAGAGAAGGTTTGTTTGCTTTTAGTAAAAGGGAAATAATATCTGAAATATCTGAACAATTCGACTACTAGTGTGTCTAGTATTTTTCCCCACTCAAGCTTCCGTAGCAGCAGGAAATGGGTAGTAGGCTGATCGTTTGGCCACACTGTAATCACAAACCTTTTTGCAACTTGTTATTTATCATTGAAAGGGAGGTAGGTATTTATTTGAATTTAATTCTTTAGGTATTTCATAAATTAAGTTTTACGTGTCGGCAACGTTCTTGCAATTTGTTTTAGAAATGCTAACTAGGAGCAACCACGTTAGCCAGTGCTGTACCGTGCTAGGATGCGAATGCTCCCAGTTACTTTGGATGCGACTCCCATTTTGTACCTGGCACTGGGGTGCACAATCTTCATTTCTTCATAACTTATTCTCTTAACTTGGTAGACTGTACAGTCTGATGAAAGGTGATAGAATGCAAAGTAGTATAATGGCATCTTTCACTCTCCATCCTTAGTGATCCAAATAAACACACCCAACACAACATTGTATACTACAACATTTTTATAAAGGTAAATATTGTCTTATTAAAGACTGATTGATATGTTATGAATTCACGGTTTGCTTTTTCAGGACATATTGCTTGAAACACCAATTCATAACATTCAATAATACGTTTTTGTAGTCTGCAAAGTGCTATAGGCTACTAACCTGACACACCAAATGTCTGTGTGGTAACACATCCATCTGGGGAGCCCATTGAAACTGCTTAAAAAAATACTTTGCATGTGATTGGACAAACCTGTGAACCAGCAGTCTGTTGTTATCCACTCTTGCAGTACAACATTGAGAGAAGAGTGAAAACATATTTTCCATTGCCTTTGCTCTTCTAATAAATTCTTACGAAATTGATGCTGTATTTAAATTTTGGACTCGGGTTGTTTTCAAGTCGCGTACGTCACACCTAAACCAAGCCCGTAGCTAGCAGTAAGACATTGATTGGCCACACACTGGGTTTATAGGCCTGAAACACAACGATGCTCTCCAGACTGATTCTCGCTGCGATGTGAAACTAATGTGGCTAGTAGGCTACATTCCATAAAACATAAACAGAGATTAGTTAAAAAAAAAAAAGGGCCTACATATTAGCATAATAACATGGCTAAATATATGACATCAACACAAACTTTGGATGCTGTGATGTGCGTCCCGACTTTGGTAACCTTTTTCCATAAATTTCTAACAGTGCCTAACTTGTTGCCAGGCCAACAATGGGTGACATCCGCCAATCGCTGCTGCCCCGTGACGTGCTCAGCGCCGCCAAGGAGCTGCTGTACCATCTGGACATCTACATGTGCAACCTGGTGCAGTCTGGCAGGCAGCCGCAGGTGGTCGATGCCAAGACGCTGGACCTGGTGGAGGAGTTCATCCTGCACACCCCCAAGGACCGCAGCGCCCCCTCCAGGGTAAGGCCGGAGCTGCAGTGGCCCAGTGGCATTTACAACTCTTTTTGAAACCCCTCTCTCTCTCCGTACTCCAGAGGATGAGCGCTCTGCAGGAACTGCAGCTTCTGGAGGTCATGTGCAGCTGCTTCCAGGAGCAGAGCCGCGACGGTGTCCGTCAGCTGATGTTCTCCGCCCTCTTCGGTCTCCAGGGCAACCGGGCCGACGAGAGCCGGATGGCGCTGCTCAGCAAGCTGGTCTCCATGGCGATCGCCGTGAACCGGGTGCCGATATTGGAGTGTGCCGCGACCTGGCTGCAGGTGAGCTGAGAGCACGCACACCAGGGGTGCACAATATGGATAACGTGTGATACCGCGACGTTGATCATAAATATTGCAATGTCATATTAATCTCAATATTTTTAAACATAAGTAAAAACACAAAGGTATTGGGAAAATACATAAAAATATATTCATAACGTATCAAAACACATTTTCAACTGGCAGTCGTATTGGATTGGCACAACAGCAGTAATTCCAAGCATCCCTCAAATACAAACATATTCTTATAATAAACCCTCTTATGTATTTTGTCCTACAGGGTAGGGCTGGGCAATATACCGGTATATAAACTGGAATATAAGAATTTTTTCAAAAGAGGGCAAATCAAAGATCAGTTTGGAACACCTGACAAATCCCTGTGAGAGACTTCACAAGGGATTTTTGCACGTGTCCTAGGGCTGGGCGATATATCGGAATTTTTTCAAAAGAGATTTAAGATTAGACAATATTGTTTATATCGATATAGTTATATTATGCGTTTGTTCATTATTTTTTCGATTTGTTCGTCTCTCCCTCCATGCCTGCACTTGGCCTGAGGGGTGGAGTCAGGAGCGAGTGACCACCAGAGAAAGCTCACATGTCAATTAATGTCGCTAAAAAGTAAAAATGTCACATTTCCGTCGGGTTTCCTGTTTTTTCTCTATGCCTGAATGATTTAGCCCACTTTATAGAAAATACCGATATATATTGTGTATCGGTATTCTACCTAAATATATCGGGATATTATTTTTGGTCCATATCGCCCAGTCGTACTACAGGGGCAGTGAAACGTATTTTCCTATGATGTTGTTTTGAGCAATCTGCGAATGCATTCACCTGTGTGTTTGGTGGCGCCCTCTAGAGGACCCACCGGGTGTACTGTGTGCGGCTGGCGCGGGTGCTGGTGGACGACTACTGCAGCCTGCTGCCGGGCTCCGTCTCCACCCTGCACAATGTGCACAGATCCAGCCCGCGCTTCTGCTGCCAGCTGGTCACCGCTGTCACCGCGCTCTACGACCTCAGCTCAGGTACTGGCCTGTGTGTGTGCGTGTGAGAGAGTGAGATCTCTACGGTAGGAATGATTGATGTAGATTTGAAAATGACAATATTTAATATAAAATTTTCAAAACAATAATGTTGTATGAACTTGTCTGGGCTCAAAGTTCAACATCGTTCGCATGACAACGTACTCCATCTCGCTTTGCTGAGACAAGCAGGCGGTCGCAACTATTTTTGCAGTTACTGTGAGTAGGATTTTTTTTTTATATATATTTTACCAGTGAAATCAATTAAGAACACATTCTTATTTACAATAATGGCAGACATGTTGTCCTCTTCTGTGTGTGTGGGGATTACTGTGGACGTGTTTCCTCTTGAAACTGGAAGTTGGACAGAATGTGTCAGCAAGGGGATTGACTTGTTTTTTCAGATTTTAATTGGATTATTAGTGCACACTTAGTTAGTTAGCGAAACAAGTCGTCAGTATTTCCATAAGAGGTTGTCTAAATGAACTCAGGACACATCTGTGTGGCTGGATTGGGACATTGAAGCTGCATTAGGAAACTTGCCCTTCTGGCGGCCCCTCTGGCCAGGGGGTGCAACTGCGCTTTGTATTGTTTGGAAAGCCCTAAAATAACACTGATCACGTCTTCAATGCATTACCATATAATTATTATCTTGATTAATCCCTCATTGTATGAATTTTATTAAAGGTTTTATCTAATGTTCTATTGAAGTAGAAAAAGCTAAAGTTTTACCAGGAACTTGTGTTTTTTTTATTTACTTTAATGCTTGGCAAATTTGAGGGATCTTATTTTATGCCAGTGAACCCACTGGAACTTGTCATAGGCCAATATCAATACTAATAGCCAGTAAGGGCGGACTCACACTTGGCCCAGTTTCCTTGAACCGTGAATACTCTTGTCTGCCCAAATTTCCAATAAACATTGCACTTCTGCCATAGACCAAAGTGTTCCCTTTGCCGACATGCTGTTTGTAATGAAACAACTGTCACGTCAATTACTTCGGTTCCGTCCTCGGGCACGTTTGCGATCACACTGATGCGTACTGCGCCCGAGTCCAACCAAACTGTGCCATGGTCCGCCTCTTTCAGGTGGGCGCACATCGCCCAGGCGCAGTACGGAACGACCACACTAGTCAAACTAACTGCACTTCGGGGTCAAACATTCTCGGGCACGGTTTAACTGGGCCAAGTGTGAGTACACCCTAAAAGTTAATACCTTACCTTTGGAACAAGATTTTGTGTAAAGTCCATATTACTCCACAGTCCATTGTAATGTCAAACAGACAGAAGTGGGATTTAGGTGGAAGTTTATCAATGTTATGTTTGTGTGGGGATTCTGGGTCTGAGTGCTTACTTGTTGCACACCATGCGTGTATTGTTAAAACATGTCTTTTATATAAATGTGTCTTATTTAAAAAGCTACACCGTAGCAAAATTATAGTGTAGCCGTGCAGTCTGCATAAAGGGATTTCTTCGATGTAACTCTGAGATCGGATCCATTTCCCATTCCAAAAGTCGAACGCAGAAGTTACCGTACGTTTGCGCCTTACGTTTCGCTCTATTTCTTATGGAGCGGGTGGGTTTAATCTTGCTTTCCTTCTTTATTTAAAGGTGTAGTCAGCTATTGTAAGCTAATTGTAAGACAATGCACTTTTAGTCAAATTCACCAAATAACTCCTGGCATTTTGCTAGCTGTGTGTGTTGAAAAACATAATCTGGTGCTTCTACACAGCTCACAACAACATTGCCAATTGGCTTCACAATGTGTTTCAATGTGTCGGGGCGGAGCTTCTGAGGGAGTTTGTTTTTATTTGAGCTCGATGTTACCATGCATTATTGCCCAAGATAGCCCTCGTTGCAACTCTCAATATTATATACATTAGCTTTAACTGTGCATGTGTGTGTGTGTGTGTGTGCGTGCGTGCGTGTGTGTGCGTGCGTGCGTGTGTGTGTGTGTGCGCGCGCACAGAGGAGCTCACGCCCCCTCTGGAGCTCCTCCAGATGATCGTGTCGTGGCTGCAGGACGACCCCCGCCTCGTCCTCGTCACCCTGCTGATGGCGCCCCTCCCCGCCAGCCAGCCAATCAGCTCGCTGGACCTCACGCCCCTGGGCGGGCTGATGCGCTGGTGCGTCAAGGCGCCGCTGGCCTACGGAGGAGACGCGAAGCCGGTGCCGGCCAATGGGAGAGCAGATGGCGAGCCGGAGGCGGGGCCGCTCTTCTCTGCCCTTCATCTGAGCGTTCTGCAGGTGTGTGTGGGAATCCAATGGCAGCTTTTCTGTTATCTGATATTTGCCTGGAACTATCAGGGTCTTGACCGCGACTGAGGAGACTATGGTGCAGGAGATTGGCCGGAGAATTGGAGCAGCGGGAGCGTTATTGCAATCACTTTACCGCACCGTTGTGATGAAAAGAGAGCTGAGCTGGAAGGCAAAGCCTCTCAATCTACCGGGCAATTTTCGTTCCTACCCTCACCTATGGTCGTGAAGGGTGGGTCATGACCGAAAGTACTAGATCACAGGTACAAGTGGCCGAAATGGGTTTCCTCAGGAGGGTGGCTGGCGTCTCCCTTGGCGATAGGGTGCTGTCAAAACAATAATTTGAGCAATAAAATCATGTCCCTCGCTCAGGTGTTCTTGCTGCTGCCCAACGTGCTGAATGAGAAGGGGCTCTTCGGTCGCCTGGCCCTCCTCCAGCTGGACTTCCTGGCCACGCTGACCTCCGACCTCTCCCGTCTGCTGGACCAGGCGGACAAACGGGCGCAGACGTCCACCGCCGCCGACGCCAACCTGCTCTCCCAGCTGGCCCTGGACCGCCTGGCCCAGGCCTTGCAAGTTGCCATGGCGAACGGCGCGCTGCTCTGTCCCCGGGGTGAGAGGAGGAGGAGGAGGACGAGGAGAGAGGGTGGAGGGGGCAGGGGCTCAAATGTTTGTTCACGCCCGGCATTGGAGTGGCGCAGCTTGACGTCCGGCCACTAGATGTCAGACTAAGCTCGTCAGCGCCTCGCACCAAAATAAATCCTCCATGTTCCACACACACACACGCACGAACACCTAGAAGTGCATACGCAGAGCAGTACGCTTCATTCCTGTCATAATATCAATTCAGTCAGGACCACTATTATTAGTGTTTTATTTGCATTACAGTGGGGGGAACTAGGCTAGGCGTCCTGGTCCGTCAGCAGGTTGAGATCAACTGATAATCTAGCTAAGCGTGACTCCGCGGCCTGCCTGAAGTAGCGCTATGCTACCTATGGGATAGGTCAATCGTATAATTACACCCTGAACAAGCTGTGTGTGAACATGCTGTGTACACAGTGAGGGAAAACATTATTCGATCCCCTGCTGATTTTGTACGTTTGCCCACTGACAAATAAATGACCAGTCTATAATTGAATGAACAGTGAGACACAGGATAACAAAACACATTTTTATAACCTAATTTGCATCTGCTGCGAAACATGACTTGGCACATGGTGGCAAAACCCTTGTTTGCAATCACAGAGGTCTTGTAGTTGGCCACCAGGTTTGCACACATCCTAGGAGGGATTTTGTGCCTCTCCTCTTTGCAGATCTTCTCCAAGTCATTAATTTCAAGGCTGAGGAACCCTCAGCTCCCTCCTTCAGCCAATGCCCTGGCTGAAGGAAGGAGGTTCTCACCCAAGATTGGATGGGCCATCGGCCCATTGATGCGGTGAAGGTGTCCTGTCCCCTTATCTGATAAACACCCCAAAGCATAATGTTTCCACCATCATGTTTGATGGGGTGTGGGGGTGGTGTTCTTGGGGTCATAGGCAGCATTCCCCCGCCTCCATTAAATCAGCAGGGGATCAAATAAGGTTTTCACTCACTGTGTGTGTGTGTGTGTGTGTGTGTGTGTGTGTGTGTGTATGCAATGTTTGCATATAGACCTCAGATATTCAATAACCTCAGAGTGTGATCTCTGTTTCAAATGTTATATATTTATGTTTACACAGTAGACAGTAAGAGTGTACCTTTCTTAAGTAGCACATCAGGTCACTGTGACAAAGGTCTGTTTGTACTTTTGGTGTTAGTTTTTTCTGCTCGCGACTTACACCTGATGTTGTGTCTTATCTGGTCTCTACAGAGGATCTCCGGGCTATCTGCTCACGCCTACCCCACAACAAGTAAGAACCAACTGAAGCTTTTGTTCAAATAGTATTGAAATACTACTAATGTAGGTAGAGTGAGAATGCTTACTGTGCTTCATTTTGGCATTCTTGAGCAAGATGGCCACCCACTGCCTATATCTTGTAACAGTGGTTACCCTGGGTCACTTTAGATAAAGGTGTCTGCTAAATTGTTGTATTGTTATTAGTATTATGAATTGTCAATTATGTTGACAATATTCTCAACGCTCCCTGATAAACATAATGTAGTTACTGTAAAAAATTGTCAATTGTATTAGCTGTGAAAAGGGCCGTTAGCTTAGTTTTATGTACTGGAGTGACATTGAAACAAACCCCAGAAAATGTATTTGTTTATTTTATTAAAGGGCGAGTCAGCAATGCTGGCGAAAGATTGTTTACATTCGAAGTCGATCACAGCATAAACGCCTCTTCCTTTGATCCAGAGCCATGGATATAACAGAGTTACGCCAATAGAAGTTTGAAATTTTCAACCGTCACCTGGTTCATGTGATGCAAAACCTATGGCACAATAGTTCCAGGAAGTGCTTGGTGGGCAATTTGAATATATATACAGATATTGAACTTCTTTTTTTGGTAATTAGTAGTCAATAAATGCACAGATTTAGATTTAAAATAGAATTTATAGTGTACTTTTAGTATTTAGTTTAACTTCCCGGGAACTATTTTGAGGCTCCTTTGCTGTGGAAAAAAACGGTCCATTGGAGTGAACAGAGATGACGCAACTCTCACTTTACATGGAGCCTCAAAGCAGTTCCCGGAAGTTAGCCTAAATACTAAAAGTCCCTTATAAATTATATTTTCAATGTAATTCCGTGGCGCATTTTTTGACTACTATTTACCAAAAAATTAAGTCATATATTGATTCAAATTGCCCACCAATCACTTCCTGGAGCTGTTTTGCCTCTCCGTGAACCAGCCTCTCTTTCCATGGCTCTGGAAACACTTAAGATTATTCCCAACAAGCACACAGAACAGGCAGCTAGCAGGCCGTGAGCAGGTGTCAACAAAGTGTATTAGCTCACATTTGCCGACCTCACCTTTTAATATAGCTGTGCTATGGTTCAATACAGTAAATAAATACAGATACCTTGTGAGCTTTTTAATTATCTAATGAATTACTTCAACCCAATCCCACATATGATGTCATAACCCGAGCGAACACATTCTCCTTCCCTGACAGTTTGCTTCAGTTGGTGATGTCCGGCCCAGTGCTGTATTACAACAACATCCACGCTCCTTCCATGACCTCCCACCACCCCCAGTATCCCGCCCAACACCCCGCACAGCCTCTTCTATCGGGGATGCCCTTCCCTTTTCGTCCCAGCCACTGAAAAGATGTGTGTGTACAGTTGTATGATATTAATAATAAGATGTTAAGCAGTCTGCTTTATGTTCAGTCCTCTGAGGGCACTTTTGTCCAATAAATAAATTTTTTTTTTTTTTTTTTACTGTTATTGTGACCCACTTGATAGTTTAGTAGTTTGAACATGTTGTTCTCATGTGAGCCACTAGTGGTCACTGTTGTGTTGTGTTCTTGCGTAGCTCCCACATCACATCAGTGACACCAGACCAGCATAATGTCATTGAGTAGAAAAGACTTAATGCGTAAGAGATGGTTCATTTTAGGTAATTTAGAAACGCCATTTGCGACACCCTTGCTGTTACACATGCACAGTGGCATGAACAGAAACACTACAGGAGGTGTTTGTGCGGTTTGTAACATTCTTTCTAAAAACTCGTTTTTTAAATGAACTTCAGTGTTTATATTTCCAAATTAAAATTCTTCAACTCTCCCAACTGACAAAGCCATCAGAAAAAATAGGTTTTGTATATGGACAAATAAATTAAAAAAATAGTAAAGCAGTCATACTGAGTTACAGAATGGGAGTAAAGTGAGTTTTGTCTTTCTTCACCATTAGAGCCAGACATTTCTCAATGATTTTTCATTTTCCCCCCCCCCTACTATGCAAAGCCAAAGCGTTGCCCAACCAGATAGGCCTGTTCAGTGGAGCCAAGCCCCTCATGGCGTGACTGACCGTGCAACCGGCCTGATAACATATCGCTCTAACGCACCTCGCACAGAGATGCTCAACCCACCCCTATGGCCCCCTCTGTTACCCTCATCCGTGGTCATGTGTTGCATCATCTCGTCTAGTTTAGCGTTGTGCGTAGCATGATGGTGCCGCGATGATTCAACACATGCGTCAAGGCCCGTTGGGGTTAGTAGGCGCTGGTGCAGACCAGTAAAATAGTGAATGTGTGACCTGGCATGTTGTGCTGCAAGTGAAGCTAAAGATGGCCGCCGTTTGCATGTTTCCTTTTGTTCATAATTCACGTTTTGTGTCATCCAAAATTGGAGAAAGGTTACTTACTTTTTTAAATTTTATTCTGCATTCCACTCTTGTCTGTTCATTCCTGTCAGCAAGGCACCGAGACGTATCACAAATCTCTAACTTATCTCAGCCGTTCTCCACCGGGCTTATGGGTGTGACTGATAAGCATATCTATACTGTGTGGTGCTGGTGAAGGGTGAACAAACATGATACTCTTCAGTAGAAAAAAGGCGGGATGAGAGTGTGTGTGTGTGTGCGTGCGTTGCTCTTGGTACACTTGCAGCTCTGTGGAAAAAATTCTGGGCTAACTCATCATTCTGTGGTTTTGTACCAAGGTGGTCACTGTAGTGCAAAGGTTTCATTAAAATGATTACCACAAAACTGTGAAGTTGAAAGTAACTCATAGTTTCACACATTTGAAGCTTGGATTAAACAATCATAAAAATGAAGTATTGCGGGAAGGAAACGGAAGTCAAGTTCAACAAACCTTCACTTTTCTATCAATATAACACAAAATGTTTAGTGGAAATTTACTAAAATGATTACATTTTCAGTTTTCCCCACGCTGTTCCAGTATGCATACTGTAAAAAGTCCAGGCTTTGGTTAAACACATGCTTTCTGATGTGTGAGACCATGACTAATATAGCCAGGCTCTATATTCTCAGGTGTGGATTTGGCTTTTTCTGTTGTGTCAGCTGAAACAGTGCAGACACTGGTTTCCTGTAGCGAGAAAATATGGCCTCCAAAAGCTCGAAGACCAGGTTTTGATACACAAGTACAGTTTATGGAGCCAAGGAAATTATCTTGTAATTTGTACATTTGTATCAGTTTGTATTATATTTTGGAGAGGACATCTGCACTACATGTGGCAAGGTTTAACACTGTACCCCTCATCAGTCTAACGTTACTGTATTCGTTATGATGTTCTCTATTTTATAACAGATATTTGCAAATTATTCGATATTCACTTCCATATAATCAGAATAAAGAAACCACATTGGTAGCTAAAATCACCTTTAGTTTCTATTATAACCCTGCACCTGTTGTTTTGAAACGAGTTATCATTAACCGTCAAAACACATTGTTCCTACTGCACGCGTTTCTTGTTTTTCTGCCTTTTGTGAACAGGCAATATAGTATAAACCATAATTACATTTCTCTCACTGATTGCTTTTTCTATATACTTTTCCTTAATCCAAGAATATAGATATTCCCATTAATGTTAGTTTTTTTTGGTTGTCAGATTATCTTTATCTTTATTTGCAAATGCCATGAAACGGCAGTTATTTACTTTTCTCAAAGACAGGTTTGTCATCAGAGCTCACATCCAATAAAGTCTTAAGATCATAA
Organism: Amblyopsis rosae; assembly: GCA_025399935.1. Taxonomy (NCBI): domain Eukaryota; kingdom Metazoa; phylum Chordata; class Actinopteri; order Percopsiformes; family Amblyopsidae; genus Amblyopsis; species Amblyopsis rosae. The sequence continues at coordinate 7,494 of JAODTR010045265.1, read as the reverse complement.
TTGTCTGTTATTCTCTCCCCAGAAACCATCAGATTTCCTGTTTGTCATTGTTGGAGATGAAAGAAAAACTGTACTTTAGGGAGATCCAGTCTTTGTTATGAGAAACAGAAGGTGCAGTATTCTGTATCTCTCCCACAGGTCTGTCAGTTAACAGGGTGTGTGAAGGAGGAACTGGGGGAGATAAACAAGGCTTATATCATCCTGTGAAAAATCTAATTGGAGCTTGCCTTCCCCCAAATTAAGTTGTGTGACTTCCTGAAAGTTGGTGCAGGCAGAGACTATACTACATTGCTACTTACCTTTTTCCATAATCAGATAATGATATGATGTTGCCAGGCAGGTTAATCAACATTAATATGAACAAGAAACAGAATCTTGTTCGAGGCATATAACTAAATGATTCAAGGACCGTAGGAGCATCGAATTGCTTGTTTTAGAAATTTTTATTAATATACAGTAGCCTATATAGGATGGTTCAACCAGCTCTTGTTTCTTTTCTGGTTTTGTACAGTTGGTGTTTTGTTACAACACTACAAAGTTTGTCCACAGATTGAGCAGTTTCAGCCATGTTGGTCTGCACTGCTTTCAACACCTTTGCTCAAGAGTTACAGTTACACTTAGTAACACTTACTGTACTACAAGGGTATTATTAAAGAACATGTTGCTTGACAGGACTAACATTAGCTTATTTACTGTCCAATAATGGTTACATAGGAAATAAGGAGAAAGCATTTCACTCTCTACAGCGGGGGATGTACATTCTTGGGCCGAGAAACCACTATAAAACTATGACTTACATGGAGCTAATACTGTTGAACTTTGAAAACTGTAAATCCTTGACCACTGGTTCAAAGAAAGAAAAGGATAAAAATTATGCATTGTTACATTTTATATTTTTTGTTATACCAAACCAATTAAATCATGTTGAAATTCATGTTAGTAAATAAAGGAGAATATTTATTATTTAGGATAAAATGTAAGCATTGTTCTCAACAACTCTTTTGGATACTAGCATATTTGCAAAGCATATATTGTATATTTGAAAGATTTATGGTACCGGTGATTGCTTTATGTATTATGTATTATGTATTATATCTGGTTATTGCCTTTTCATAAGACTTATTTAGCACTAAATGTCCTGCAAGCTCAATAAATAATTATATATAAATACTAAATATTATGTGAAAGGAATTTACCAAATATTTAGACCACCAAGAGGCTTGCTTGACGAGAGTTAACGAGTTACAATTTTGCTGTAAACATATCATTACCGAAGGTACCCAAAACAGCATTTACTGGGAAACTAATCCTGATTTTGCATCTGTTCATTAGTCAACAATTGCTGTTGGTGAAAAATGACATTGCAAAATTGACTATACACACTAAAGTTAAGGTTTAGTTAATAATCTGCCTACACTGACTACATTTATGCTACTGCCCACTTAAAATGCCCAATCAAAGTTACTGAGTTTCTCAACTCTGTAAACTGTCTGTCGTCTGTCTGTCTGTATAAACATAACATCGGTGTATATAAGTAGCCTAGCCTAGTCTACTTAAAGATATAGTCAGTGATTGTACACACTTTTTGTCAAACAAAATATGTCCTTACGATCTGCTGGCATCACATTCTTTGTGTGCTGAAAATATATTATGGTGTTTCTACACAGCCCTGGCTCTGTAAATACGAACACAAATTGGTGCATATTTCAATACTTTCTAAGCAGTTTTCAATGTGTGGAGCTGCTGAGGGAGAGGTGTTTTTGTTTTGATTGAGATCAGCAAACATCAATCTTTTTCCAGAATGGCTGACTATAGCTTTAATGTTTTTTATACTAAATGTTGACCATTGTATTGTAGCCTATACTAGAAAGTGAAGGGTCTTTGTTAAACTAGGCATACCACTTATTTTGTTCAACATAGGCCCATACATATAAAATAAGACAATTATATTGTCTTATTGGCATGTTAAACATGCAGAAACGCCACTGGACATTGGTCTAAAAAATGTAATATTCTTGAATCTGACTCCAGCAGCAGAAGGACCTAAATAAATCAGTCTCCATTTCACTTCAGGAAATTGATTTGAAGCTGATATTTTCACAGAAATAAATTAAAAAGATGATGCATTTGAACACAAAACGTGTAAATAAAATTAACTACATTTGTAGACAATAGAAGCAGAAAATATCAACATTTTGCAACAATACTAAAATGATTATATTTGTCTTTAAAAGCCACAAGGGCTGGGTCGAAAAGAGCAAATTAGTAAACATAAACAGACCTTAACATACGTGTATGCATTTCAACATATTATAATCCCACATCATGTTGTGCAAACATATTCTGTCCCTCATTTAAAGAGTGCAGACCCTACACAACACAACAGTAGACACATTTCACAGAGAAAGATATCGCGAGAACTACAGAGGAAGTGATTTCCTATCTTGTTCAAGGGCGCTGACACCGACCGGGCTGTTCCATGACAGTGAAGCTAGATCCTCGTGTTGCTAGAGGGATTCGTTGAAGAAACTACAATCTGGGCTGTTTTAGCAGAGCAAGGTGAGGAATGTCTTGCATGTATAAATGTGCAAGATATTTAATTGTGTCGTGTGATAACATGAAGAACTCACGCTAACGTCCATCATTACAGCTAATGTATTTAGTGTATTAATTCAGGAACTGTATTGTATGTACTGTACTGTATGTATCAGTAAATGTACGTAAAAAAAACAACAGACTTGAATTTACAACGATACCCTGTTGTATGATTTGTTAATGAATCAATGAAACAATGAAAGTCAATCAATCAATCCGATATTCGGCGAGTTGGAGCATGTTTCGACGAGCTAGCTTGAAATGTTATACGGCATGTGGTTAGTGGTACAAGCAGGAGGTACATTATTAGCATGCGTTACATGTGGATTACTATGAAAAGGACAAATAACAATGTTGCCGATTCGATATGATCGCGTGTGAGATTATGATGCTGACCGCCATAATGCAGTAACACTCGGTCACGTCCAGATCGGACTGTACATTTCTGAGTAGCGTTTAATTTCTTAAGATTTACTGTAGGTGGGAAGGTGACCAAGAAGAGGACACATATTGACCTTCGCTAGCAATAGGCTACCGTACTGTACATATTATATTCTTAGACTTTGTTAGATATAATTGTTTCCTAGATTTATATATACATTTTATTTTTTAGCGTTGATAATTTAGCACTTAGAATGTGAGTTGATTTAGGCTTGACTTTTGGTTTATAAACGTTACTTATACCACATGTAATTTGCACAACATTTTTACCAAAGCATGGAATAATGTGACTACCTATAGATCTGAGTACATGGTTTGGGAATACTGTACCAACAATTACATTATCACTGGTGTAGATGAATATGGCTGACTTAAATGGCACAGTAGCTACAACATCGTCAAACACAATGCTTTAGCATTGTCAAAGTTATTTCTAAAGCATTTGGCGCGTTGCATGACCAGCATGTAAAATTAGTAAGTAGAGTAGAGTTGGGTTTAGCTTCATTAATGCCATTTCGTTTAAGTGGCTCTCAACATGCCCAGGACACTTCTCAACCTTCAACTGTCACACACAGCAAGGTTGTGCAACCTTGACCAGCCAAATAGGCCTCGTTATTTGTTTAAATCTGAGGTATAATGGGTAAAGCAAATGTACTGCATTAGAGTATTGCAAGGGGCTCTTCCTGAGTTAAAAAAGAGAAGTGTGTGTCTGAAATGCATTGATTAAGAGGGAATGATATTCAAATATCTTGTAGCGTTGGAGGTTCGTTTAACTGCCATCCCCAAATTGTGTAGCATGCAGTTGTGCTGTCCATATAATTTTTTTTAAAGTGTCTGCTCTTTAATTAACTGTCTATTGGAAATGTCAGACCGCAATATGTTTAGTTGGTAACTACTTCTCAGTACTGTCTCAGTCAGAACAGGTTATTGTGTGGGGGGTGGCTGATATGGCCAAAACCTGCTCTACTGCACAATTACAGAGCTCTACCGCTCAGCAGGCATAGATAGTACATGGGAATGTGTTTGATTCACTGTTAAGATGAAGACTAGCAGGCCAATTCACATGACCCGCTTGGAGCCTTTCATCCATGTGACTCACAACATGATTTTCCAATAGAAAATATCTTCTACCGACCCCTGACCCCCCCCCCCCCTTCCTACTGTTCTGTTTTGCCTAGCAAGTTATTTGTTCCCTTCCTGACTAACTGTATAAGGAAGTTCAAGTTTTTTTTTTCTCCCTGAGGAAAGATTTCAATAAACTGTAGTTGCAACAAACATTGAGAAATAATCGTCTTGTGATGGTATACTTCTGGTAATAAACTATTGGTTTTTACAGGCCTATATGTACATACTGTACACCACCAGATCACTTAGAAATGTCCTTGTATTTGAAAGAATAGCATTTTTAAGCAACTATCACTCCTGTGTTCCAATGGTACATTAGAAAATTAACCACAATGGCTTATGATAGCACATCATTATTTATAGAAGACATTAAACTGGGCAACTTTAGACTTGTTGAGTATCTGAAGCATATGCATTTGTGAATTTGAATGCAGCCTAAACATGACTATAAACAAACAACATTCTTTGTTTAGAGTCATTTTACTCATCTTGTTCTAAGAAGTGAAGGCTATTCCATGTGAGAAATGGCAAACTTAACTTTATTAGTGAGAACATTTTTGTTGCCCATTGATGTGTTTTTAATTTTTTTTTATTGTTTAGTCTGACTGGTCGATTCTATACGATTTTAGATTTTCATAGTAAAGCTCTTCATTTATTTTATCTCTTTATCTCTTTAATCTAGTTGCATATATTTTGTTGCAGTCTAGATTAGCAGTGTTACTGTGTGTGTGAATGTGAAATCGGCGCGTTGCATGCATGCATGCATGCCGCATCCGTCTAAATATGATCAGTATTGTAACCGGCTATATTTAGACAGACGCGGGTCAAGGTGAACAGTGGCCGATGCCTGTCAACAGCCGTTTGATAGATGCATATCTGAACGCGAGTGCTGCCATGTCGTTTTGCGCCACTGATGGCTCTTGTTCATGGGTAAGGCAAGAAGGAGGACGATATCATTCCGCAGTGCTCTGTGGGACTAATGCCCCCCCCCACTACAAGACCCAGCTATTCTTTTCTTCTTCTCCTTCTTCCTGCTCTTGGCAGATGCACACTCCCTCTCCCCTGAGGGGCCATGCTGGCCTGGCTTCATTTGATCTCATTGTCTCGTGCACTAGTGTACGTGCACTAGTGTACGTGCGAGTGTGGGACTGTGACCGGGTTTTCCGGTAGGGCGTGCCGCTCTTCCCCTGACTATCTCTGTGGTGCATGCACGTCCCTGGGTGAAGATGCACGACGCCGCTCTCTTTACGCTGGCCCAGGCCCATGGGATGCCCAGCTAGAGCTTTTATTGATCCCAGAGTACAGAGTGTTCAACTTCATGTCACGTTACCTACCAAATGAAATGCGCTCAACAAAGAGAACGCGTTAAAACGGTTTTAACACTGTCGCTGTATTATTCGTAATTATTGTTTCTACCTGATAAAACTTTCATATTGTAAGCTTCGCCTCTACGATTTGCTCTGCTTTGGGTCAGTTTGGGAATTTAAAAAAAAAACAAAAAAACTTGTCAGTAAGGTAGGCCAATCAACACTCAGAATCAGTTGGTGACCAGGTCTGAAATTAAAACTCGCCAAATCAATCAATCAATCTTTATTTATATAGCACTTTTCATACAAATTCATGTAACACAAAGTGCTTCACACTACAACGTCAGTAATAACAACAATATATAAAAACCCCAGGTACCTCAGACCCGCTCCCCAGCCACCTCAATCTCAGTCAGAGAACGGAACCCCGAAGATATTGGAAAAACATTTGATTTATTTTGTAAGTAAATCCCAGTGACTATTTGTCATATTAAAGGGTAAGTGTTTGAATTTAAATATGCATGTAATAAATCACAATCTGCATTCCAGAGTCTCTACCACTGTTATCTGTTTGAGTTTGACACATGCACACACGTTCAGGCCGGCCCCTTCTCTGATTGGCTCTGATCTTTCTTGGCTGGCCTATCTGATCATTCCGTAACGAAACGGCCAATTAAAAATAGCCAATCTGAGAGAGCAAGGGCGGTATATCTGCAATATCTGAAGTAGGAGGAAATATTCCTAAATCACGAGTGCTTTGAAATAGGGCTGGGCGATTTGGCCTAAAAATCGAATCTTGATTATTTTCAGTATGATGGATGATGACGATTTTAACTGATTTTATTTGACAAAATATTACTTAAACTGTTTTGTTTATTAAAACTATGCCATACGGTGCAATTTCAACAAATAACTTAAGTTAAACTAAATAAAGCTGGTAAGCAGTAATTGGAGAAATACCCACATTAACATATTTCAACAAATATTGAGTGGGTATGTCTGTGGCTATAGTATGATAGGAGAAATATGCTGACTTTAATACTAGCCTACAATTTCTACAAAAGGTGGTGTAGCCTATAAAGTGAATTTCAATAACATAGCCTAATAATAAGCTAAATTAACTATACAGAGCCAATTACAGTAGTATTAGTGTATATATATAGTATACCAGTAAAGGTGCTTTTATTGTCACACACAGCGAAATTCATCCTCTCCATTTAACCCATCCCTCAAGGGAGCAGTAGGACCAACTCCAGATAGAGGCCAGTGTCGGTAGGATAATAGCCTAGTGTTACATGGCCTATACAAGGCTTAATGCAACTAATATCTACAAATAAATTCGGAAATGGCTACAATAGATATCACAACAAGTGACTCCAGATGTTGATTTTGAGTGAAAATCTATCTCGATTTTGCAATTTAGGCATTTTTCAAAAATGGTCAACAAAAACCTGAATTAATAGAATTAATTTGATGTATCACCTAGCCCTAGTTTGAAGTAGTCTTAGTTAATGTTCAAGGTGTACATTTTTCTCACATATGCGCTATTATACAGAAATAGCCAACATGATTTGGAAATTTTTTGTGTTTATTACAGAGAATTATTAAAACTTTACCGTTGGGTACCGGTTTAAATGTGACTGGTACCCAGCCAGCCCTAGTTGCTATAGCCTATAGCCAGGCTAAATACAAGCAGTGGCTATATTTAAAAGGATTAAGCCAACCTTTTTTTATTTCTTATTTTATTTCTAATAATTAAATGAAAACCCGAGGACGAAGCACTGAAAATATGTGAGCATTGGAGGTTTGGGAAGAACGGAGTTGTAGGCTACAAGGCTGACTACAGTAAGTAGGCTATAATACGGATAGTAGTTAGTTATAACACCAGCGTTATCCGGTAATTGCCGAACTATGATTGGAAAAGTCAGATACATTTTATCCTCTCGGGTCAATATCCATCCATCCATCCATCTTCATCCGCTTATCCGGAGTCGGGTCGCGGGGGCAGCAGCTTCAGCAAGGGACC
>JAODTR010045255.1:0-19027 GCA_025399935.1 Amblyopsis rosae | reverse complement strand
TCTCTCTCTCTCTCTCTCTCTCTCTCTCTCTCTCTCTCTCCCTCTCTCTCTCTCTCTCTCTCTCTCTCTCTCTCTCTTCGCTCGTTCCCACTTGAATTCCTCTCTCAGAGCTTCAGTGTACGCTGACGTTGGCTCATGATCACAGATAGCAAAAGAGATGCGTCAGTCAAGCCTACACATTGTCCTCACTGTGGAGACGCACGCATACACACACACACACACACACACACACACACACACACACATTGTCCTCACTGTGGAGACGCACCCACACAAATACAAATACTGTAAATAAAAGTGCCACACACACACACACACGCACACACACACACACACCAGTGGCCTTTGAGTGAATGCTGTGGCTCACAGGGTCCCAGCAGGCATAATGAGGCACTCATAGCTGGGATGGTTCCCACAGACAAGACACAGAAGAGGAAAGAGAGATAAAGAAAGAGCATGCTCCCTCTCTTCACCTCTCCTCCTACGCTCCGCCTCTCTCCCAACAACCCGGACTTTGTCCCGACCATGTGACCCGACAAGTGGCACATGCTGGGAGCACACTGGAAGCCGATTGGCTACGCAGATCCAGCCAGTGATCTAGTCTGAAGTATCAAGTTCCCTATTAGACACACAAGGGCGATTATGCCGTAACCAATGCATAGGTTTGTTAGCTTACAGTTGAAGATGTTACTGGGTAATGCTTTTGGTAGTCACATAAATACTCACTAGGGCAGGGGTCCCCAATCCTGGTCCTAGGGGGGCCGCAGCCCTGCATGTGCTTCAACACAGCTGATTCAAATGAATAGTTCGTTATAATGACCAATTCATTAGAATCCGGTGTGTTGGAGCTGGGAGATATCTAACACATGCAGGGCTGCGGCCCCCCTAGGACCAGGGTTGGGGAACCCTGCATCAGGGGGAAAAAAACAAGTATAATAAGTGGAATTGAATTGATAAACGCGCACACATTAAATACACCGCCTACATTTCCATAATTCTGAATAAAATATGAAACATAAAATGTCACTAACACTAATTGACCACCAAACTGCATCCTGCATGTTTGACATACAAACATGTACAAATGTGTGTTGAGTAGACACAGGCGTTATCTAAAACATAAAAAACATTTCTGACTAGTGCTCAAAAGTGTGGAGGCGCAAGAGGGGGTCCCCGGACCAAATGGAAACATGTCACTCTGTGGCCATTATGACGTAACTCTGCCCCACACTAGAAGAAAGAGACCAGATCATCATTAAGTCATTTCATAGTAAAGAGAAAACCACAAATATTATTCCTACCACATTTAACACATGCACACACACACTCTCCTTCTCTCTATCTGGGTGACAGAAAAGACAGGATGATTGGAGCGATGGCGTGTTTACACACCATCTGAGAGTGACGGGAAGATGTTTGTGGGCCGCAGCTCAGCGCAGATTCTGTAGGAATATGTTTTCAGCTGGCCGGAGAGAAATGGCAATCAGCTGTCCCTCTGACCTTTAGACATGTCTAACTTTATGTAAACCTCTGGCTTAGCTGCACACAATACAATAATAGTATGAATTTGTGTTGTATGTGCTTAAGAGAGAGAGAGAGAGAGAGAGAGAGAGAGAGAGAGAATTTATATTCTATATCTATCTATCTATCTATCTATCTATCTATCTATCTATCTAACCATCCATCCAGTATCATTTGTATTCTTTGTCCTGCCATGTTGAGTTCCAAACACAACCTTCCGCTTCTGGTTCTGTGTTGTTCTATTTGTGTGTGTGTGTGCGTGTGTGTGTGTGTGTGTGTGTGTGTGTGTGTGCGCACAAACTGGCCATTTCCTGTTCCTTGGGCTCATCACTCCTCGCCCAAGCCAAGGCCTTGGGGAGACCACCTCTAGGCACACACACACACACACACACACCCTCCCCCGTATAGCCAGGGGGCATCTGTGATGGGCTGCATTATGAAAAATGACTTGCCCTTGTGGCACGCCGGGGTGGCAGTAATTATAATATCGTGATAATAATTTCAAACAAATTATCATAATTATCAATCAATCATCAAGCTATTTACGCAGGGGGTGGGACCGGCTGTGTGCATGTTTGTGTGTGTGTCGTTTGGGGGGGGGTTACTATGAGCAGGAGCACTATATCACTTTTGTGACCCAGGAGTTGCCTTCTGTCCACATAATAGCCCCCATACATTTAGGGTCATTTAGCCTGCGTATTTAGAGACCTGCTTCCTGGCTTGATAGAAGACCTGCACGCACACGCGCACCCACACGCACACGCACGTGCACACACACATGCATACGCACACACGCACACACACACACACGCACACTACATCAGCTGTTCACCGTCAAATATAGCAGACCTAGTAATAGGTCTTCGTATCAATTCCATCAACCATATGCATACTTTACTTAACTCACGTGAATTTGCGTTAGCACAGATAATAACCACAAGAACAATACAGACACACCTCTCTTTTGGCTTGTTTTGCATGACTCACATTAGTGCATGCAAGTGACTACAGAAAGACATTAATAATCACTGAATCTGAAAAGCTCCGGTGCTTAAACAAACAAATCTGCCCTTATTTACAAGCAATCTAGTCACTTCTACGACAAATGCCAGAGAGAGATATGATGAGGGAGATAAACATAGGGAAGAGGAGAGAGAGAGAGAGCGAGAGCGAGAGAGAGAGAGGGAGAGAGGGTCAAGGAGAGGGTCATTTTAAGGAGATATTTTGCTCTATCTTATTACGACAAATCTTCTGTGAAAAGCCGAATGAAGTGATTCAATCTTGATGCAATTGAGAGCTAAATGAATGGTACAGAAACAGAAACAGAAACAGAAAGAGAGAGAGAGACAGATAATGGCTTGAAGGGAGAAGACTGTCTTGGGAAAAAAGCAATCAGTGCTCATTGATTTTGTGTGCTGGTTGAATGGAGGGTGTCTATCTAGGAGTCATTATCTGTCATTGGATCTTCTAGAATGTTTACACACGTAAGGATGGACAGCAGCCCTCTTCAGGAGACGGGGATTAACACAGATACACACACTCACACACACACACACACACACACACACACATACGAACGCCATTACGCCATTGCTATCCTTGCTAAGTATCTAAAAGCTATAGCACATACACACACCCACACACACACTGTGTAAACACAAATATCTATGCAGGGCTTGAGCAGCCCAGGCAGATAAACAGACAGATAGCTCTCCTGTGTATTGCTTGACCAGACCAAACCAAGTGATCCCCGATCAGGTCAATGACAAAGCCGGGATAAGCATCTATAGCTCCAGCAACCACCAAGATAGCATATAAAGACAATTTGTGTTTGTGTGTGTGTGTGTGTGTGTGTGTGTGTGTGTTTGTGTGTACACTAAGCTAAGCTAAGCTAACCGAGGATAGAAATGCAGTGAATAAGCCCATGGGCATCGCTAAATAAGCAGGCCACAATATGGGCCACAATAACATCTTCTGTGTAGTGCTTAATCCCTTGCCCCTGTGTCCACCCAAACGTTTTTTTTTTTTCTCACGCCAGTGTTATTTTTCAATATATTCCCATTGTCAACGGTCACATGGGTAATGGAGAGGCAAAACCTATGGCAAAATCATGCTTGATGGGAAATTTTTATATATATACAGATGTATAACTTCAGTTTTTGCCAATTAGTAGTCAACAAATGCATATTATAAATATAATTTATAGGGAACTTGGATATTTAGTATTTCAAAAGTGCTTTGATAAACCCCTGATCACACAGAAATGGGCTGCCTGGACCAACTGTCACATTGACGAACAGCGCGACTCGAAAAGTAGAGAAAATTTAAACTTTTCTGCGTTTCTAACAAACGCTAAAGGCCAGTCGCGCCGTACCATAGGAAAACAATGGTTTTGCTGGCGACGTGTTTCTAGCGACGCGGTGTGATCAGGCCCTAACACAGTTGCATCCAATGTCGCATGTCTCACTACCTACCTGCCTATCTGTAAAGCGCGGTGCCTATTGGCTGAGGAAGATCAAACACATGCGCTCGATTAAGTTCTGAGACACTATGCTTAAGCTGTCTTGTTTGCTGTGTATTGTGTATTGTGTTTAATTTGATATATTTATTCATTGTTACTTGCATTGTTGTGTACAGCATTTCGGTCTGCATTGGCTGTTTTTAAATGTGCTTCATAATTAAACTGACTTGACATGCAGACACGAGAGACCATTCACGCTGTGGCTCAATCACAGCAATAGCAATGAAATAGTGCACGTTTTACGTGCTTGCACGCGCATGACTGCGTCGTGTCATAAGCCTCATACATAATGTCATTCATATTCATAATAGACCAGTGGTCCACCGCAACTCGACTCGCTGCATAATGAGAGGAGGCCGTGTGCATGTGTGCATGTGTGCGTGTGTGTGTGTGTGTGTGTGTGTGTGTGCGCACATTATGTTCAGAAATAAAGTGTGTGTGTGTGTTCTGACACCGCATGGCGTTAAAGGTTTTGTAGGTAATTCTGGAATAAGATTATTGATTTTTGAACTCGATCCAAACAACAACACCTTTCGCTTCAATGCCATATAAGGTGTTTCCTCACAAGCTCCGTCCCACACACCAGGGAACACATTGCAAAGGCTGGTATATTTTTATTGTTTGCGTTCCCATGTACAAGTATCGGATTATTAGCGGACCGTCAGGAGATATTTGGTGAATTTGACAAAAAGTGTATTAGATTACATTCGCTTACTACATCTTTAAAGAATCCTCTAGCAGAACCCCCGCCCCTATCCCTAGTATATGATTGAGCCCCGTGTGCCGACGGAGGGTGGTGGAGAGGGATGGTCGTACTGGGAAGGCTCTTCCACATTGTACGAACATGTGGGGAGCAGGAAAACCAGCCAGAAACCACCTGCGGTACACCTGCGGTGTAAAATAAGCCTATTGACTAATGCAGGATTTCACATCAGCCCGCCAGTCTGAGAAACCTGTAGGGCTGCTTGTCTACGGCAGCAAGACTCTTGACCTGAAATGCAAATAAGGGGAATTATACGAAGTTGTTTTTTCCAATGAGCTAACCGGCCAGCCCGCTCTGTGAAAGTGCATCTTTGAGTGGCGTCTGTATAAAAGTGTGTTGGCCACGAAACATTTTCCTCTTGTGCTAATTTAATTTGACGAAATACCATTTGATTTTGTGTTTACCTTAAGTGGACCACCATTAGCCACTTGTGTTTCAAGTAATCAAGAAGTTTGAGGAAAATTAAATGGCCTGTGGGTGTAAATTTCATTACTAATCCCGTTATTATCATTTTAATTATTTGTTATTAATGCAGTGATTAATGGGTTAGTCGAGTTACACTACATGAATATAATGTTCTGGAAGCAAACTTGAGCAAACAATGAAACAAATAACGTTTAAAATTGAAAAGAAAAAAGATACTTTCAGATTTAGAAAAATTATACAGGGTCTTATCCAAATGTGACAATGTTGATGTTTTTGAGGACACAGCACAAATTAAAACATGGGGACTTCCCGCTGTAGTGCTCAAGACTAAATTCAGGCTGGATAGAAATTGAATAACAACAACATCCCTGCCCCACCAATCACAGGGCATCTGCTGTCTACTCGGGCCAACCTGCCTTGAAGTGCACACAGGACAGTGTTTATTCAGCAAGCGTTCCAATCCCTAACCCTTCCAAAACCCAGTCTGGATGGAATGCAGCCTCATAAGTTTAACCTAGCTGGACCACAAACCGTTAAGGCTACAATTCTAAATTGATTTGGCCATATAAAGTTGAAGTATAGGCCTATATTCACACAGGTGCTGCAACAGTTTAACTTGAGTGTGGGAAATACGCATCTAACAAATGTTTCTCCCGCTTAACTGACAGCTTCCATACAACTGTAACTCATCCCAAAAACTGTTTATTTTGTTATTGTACCAAAATAATAATATCAATTTAACAGTGAGCACAAGTTGTCTGTCTAATTTAAATGAGCTAATATCACAAACAAAGCTATAGCACAAGGACTGGTACTGGTATAAGGTATATACAGATAATGCCATTTTATAATTTGCTCCTAGCCATCATTCAGCCATTGAGTCAAGCCTCATCTATTTTCATATACTTGCAGTGGGCTTAAACATATAGTCAGCTATGACTAGCTAATTGTAAGCTAATACATTTTTTGTGAAATTCACCAAATATATCCTTGAAATCCGATATCTTATCGTTCGCTCTTTGTTCTGAAACATCAACTGGGCACGTCTACACAGCTGTAGACTGTAAATAGGAACACAAACAAAGAGGCAAGCTCCGCTCACAACAACAAAGCCAGTTTGCCTCACACGGCGTTTCAATGTGTGGGGCGGCGCTGCGGAGGAATGTGGTTTAGTTTTGAGCCAGAAATTAGGAAGCGTTCTGGAGAACGGCTAACCCTGCCTTTAAACCCTGCATACGCTCTTCAGGGGCCGCCGTGGGAGTGTCCACTACGCAGGCACCATTGTTCCTTCACGGCCCATTAGATGGACATGAACTCTGCGGCTGTCCGCTGACCTGGGGACGCCAGCCGTAAAAGCAAACTGCCCAACCCCGCCAATAAATGTATCACCTCATAAAGTGGTCAGTGAGTGGTCAATGGCACGTATCGGGCAGAGTGTGTGTGTGTGTGAGGTGACTCACACTCAATTATAATTCATTGCCTGCCATTGTCAGTTTTCACCCACCCTCGCCCACCCACCCATGTAGTTGGCTGACTGTTTCAGAGCTTATCGCCGTGTCCCAGTGGGAGACACATGGGTGCAAATAAGTTGCGATCATACCCAACCCAAGCAACAACAATACATAACTGTTACTACGCTAAAATGCCCATGGTGTGAGCCATTCTGCGTGGACAGAGGTAGCCATGCAGATAAGAAGAAACACACCGACGTGTTCCTTCTCCGCTGTGACGTGGAATCATCTGGAAAATACGCATGCCTGTGAGGCAGCAGAGAAGGGGAATTGGCCTGTCGTACCTTTTTGATGCAGCTTTCAGGCAGGGCCTCTTCATGGTCATTCATCATCTGATGAAAACAAAGAAAAACAGAAAACATTTTCTCAACCAGTGACCACAGCATTTTTCCAGCGTTACTGTGGTGAAACAGCAACACAGCCGACAATATCAATATCACTTCCATTGACGCATGACAAAACAACATTTGTAGCGTTACTGTAGGGGAGAATATCGATTCTGGCAAATGACAAGGCCTCAGGCACGGGCTATCACTGTCACGCTTTGATGACACGGGCCGGAGGGGTTCAAGGTTCAGCACACACACACATGCATACACACACGCACGCACGCATGCACGCACTCACACACGGTCACAAGCTCCAGGCCACAAGTGTTCCCTGGGGGGGGGGGGGGGCTATAATGTTGTGCAATGAGGTCACACAAATACACAAACATAATGTAAGTGGTCACAGCCCCCCCACACACACACACGCTCAAACCACCCTGATGAATGAAGGCCCCACAGATTTGACGTTAATTCTCCGCTTCAGCGTTGCAGGAAATTTAGCTGAGAGAGTAGCTCTCTGTGTGCGTGCCTGTGCGTGTGCGTGCGTGTGTACATGCGCGCGGGCGAGCGCGCGTGTGTGTGTGTGGTTTCGAGCTACATCTTGTGAGAGCAGACGGGCGGTAGAATGCAGCCAGTGTCTGCCCGGGGAAACGAAGGAAATGGGGGAACGATGGAGACAGCGCTGCTCTGCTGCCGTAATGTTATGTTACGCAGCCACAACACTGTCTCTCTGCCCCTGTGGAGGCCATCGGTTTGGAGGCAGACGGTTTTAATAGGGCGCTTTAGGCAGGGCGGGGGCCTGGGGTGCTACTAGGTTTAGGTGAGATTATGAGGACTATAAAACACACAGACACACAGACCATATCTTCATCTCCTTTCCCCCCTCCCCCCCCTTCTCTCCTCTATTTCTGCCCTCTCAACAGTGGACAAGCTGTTGGGCTGGAGTGCCAAGACTGACAGCCACTGTATCAGAGCTGACACATTAAAGTTTGAATTTCCTGCTGTGGTGTGTGCCGCGCCGTGATTAGCTAGCTTGCTCGCTAGCTAGCTAGCGTGTGTGTGTGAGTGTGTGTGTGTGTGTGTGGTGGGGTTGTGGAACACACACACACACACACACACACACACACACACACAGTGGGTCTGCATTTAGAGACACTTATCTGCCAGGGAATCAGACGTGGCGACTGTAGGACTATTTTCTGTGTCAAGGCGTACAGCAGCTCCTTTTAAACAGCCATCTAAGCACACAACCCACTTCCCAGAAAGCAATTAGGGCACAGCACGGCGGTCTCTGTGCGTTTGCGTGTGTTTTTATTCCCCCCCGAAAAGCAACTTGAAAAAACTCCGTAGGTCACTCAGTGTGCCTCGTTTTCTTCCATTCTTCTTCTATCTCTCAGGGAAGAAGAGAACTTTCTCTGAACTCCACGGAATGGTAACAATTACACTAGATATTTACAGCACTTACTGCCGTGATCGTAGTCTGTGTAAACATATTTACTGCACTACAACGAAGCCAATTTGTGAAACTAGACACAATGATACAAATGGTGTGTCACTCAGATTAGATCATGTGAAGTTGAAAGGAAACTTGACAATAACCTAACAGTAATTTTATACAGTTGCAGTAACTTTCTATTTACCGTCTCAGCTGCAAGGAACTAGTGAATCAATCTTGACAGTTTCCATAGGAGCAACATTTCAAAACCAATGACATTATTACAATGTATAGAGAAGAACATAATATTTATTATATTGATGTATGGAATATCTATTTTCCATAGTCATTGTGTAATTAGTGTAGATTACACAATGCATTTAGCTTCTAATGCTAAGGTGGTCAGAATGAACAACATGCTGTTCTGTAGTTCTGCTTAGGTTGGATACACAGTATAATCTTCTGTAGAGTGAAGATGGAAAAAAAGATAGATACACTGTAAATGTAGATAGAGAGAGAGAGCGAGAGAGAGAGAGAGAGAGAGTGAGAGAGAGAGAGTGAGAGAGAGAGAGAGGACTTGCGTAGCACATGGTACAGCTGCAACAGTTTACAAAACCAACAACTTGGCTGGCTCGTCTAAAGTGCTACCAGGCGTTCATCAACCATCAGGGGGGCGGGGGGAAGGTTGCGGAGCTATAGTGCTGGGCTTCCCCGGCACCATTCTGCTGCAAGCCCAGTGTAAATATGTGTGTGTATCAAATTGGGCGAGAGTAACCTAAAACTGTGCGACACATGCGAGCAGACACAAGTGATTTTTACTGATGCCTTAATGTGTTTGGGATTCGGGGCCGGGCAGGATTGCGGGAGACAGGCTATGTTTGACCTCCTGTTTCAATCTGAATCCACATTAAAATAGTTTAGTTTTATTTGTTCTTCTTCTACTTTTTTAAATGTAACCACGCGCCGTTTATACTTCACGGCCGTAAAGTTAAAATGAGGAGCTCTGGTCAACAAGTGGTTAGTTAAACATGGAAGCTTGTGGCTGCTTTCAACAAAGACAGGTGGAGACTCTCTTTCAACACTTAAGCACAGTCACACACACACACACACACACACAAATATAGAGCCTAGCTTGGTCAGTGGTTGCCGACCAAGTAAAAAAGCCATTAATGAGGGAAAGACCTGCTGCTGACTGGCGGGGCGATGATTTATTGCATGTGTCACCATCGTCTCCTAGGTGACGTCTCCAGGTGACATGGCGGGACGGGTTCAAAACAGAGACAGGCCTGTGCTGGGCGGAGGGGTACGTTTTCCTCCGCAGAAGGCAGTGAAAAACTGTTGTTCTGTATCTAGCCTGACGAACGCTGACATGTCAATGTGTCTTATATGGAAAACACTGATGGTTGGGGGTAATTAGCGCGCGTGCGTGCATGCGTGTGTGTGTGTGTGCATGCGTGTGTGTGTCTGTGTGTGTCTGGGCACAGAAACCTCTCTTACTGGCCCATATGACCTCAAACATAAACAAACGCAGTCGTGTCTTGATGAAAGCTCAGCCACCTGCGGAATCCGTCCAACGAGACATGTCCAGACCCTCATTAGGGCCTTGCGTTAAGTGTGTGTATCTTACGTTGCCTGAATGTCTGTTGTGTGTGTTTTCACACCAGGCAGGAAGAGTGTGTGTGTGTGTGTGTGTGTGTGTGTGTGTGTGGGGAGAGGGGTGTCTTCATAGCGCAGCTTTTGTTATTGCACAGAGTCTGCAGGGTTTTTCCGCACTACTTAAGCACCATTTATATTGACATGTCATGATGACCGAAGGCATAAGACAACATGGCGGTAGGGGAAGGACACTCTGCGCAAGCCAGCCGGCGTGTAAAACGCATGACGGCGCAGTATCTCGCTTTGTTTATTTCTATAAGTCATTTACAGTGTAAAAATAGCTCACATGCCCCAAGGAGCCTTTATGTGCGGGCCCATAAATATTTGCGGTGGATAGAGAAGAAAAAATAGAAAAGAAAAGGAGAAAAAAAAGGTTTTATTCCAAGCTCAAGTGAAACTGTGAAGGAATAAACCTTTCTAAATCTTCTATTCATACAGCTTCCCACCAATGTGTGCGGGAATGGGTTTGAGCGGGTAGCCATAGCAACCAGGCCGAGGAGTTAACAAAGGTATTGCACACCACGGCCTCTTAAGCGCAAGGAAAGGCACTGGAGAAAGGGCCCCGCTTGAAGGAAAATGTTAGTGTCCCCTTGCCAAAAACAATTCTCTTCTGGGTAATATGAGGCAATGCAGCAACACGGCCCAATGGGTGGCTGCGGATGTCCCGTAGCCGCAAGTTTCCAAAATGAACCAGCAGCAGAACCGACCTCTGGGCGCGCTGAACCCGGACACCCTGACTGACAGGCCATTGACTGTTGCAGGAGCACCGCACCAAGGAAGCCACACATTGGAAGTTTTTGCTAGGCATTTATCGGGGACCTTTGCAGCATCCTGGCAGTGTGACAGGGCTCCGCTGTGGTGGCAGTGTCCTGGACGGGTTATTGATCTTCTTGACGCATATATGGGAGGGGAAGTAGACAGAGTCTTTTTTTATTTTCTTTTTTCGCTGCGGGCCGCGTTGAATAACAAACTGCAGAGAACGTGTGTTTGTGTCGGTGTGAGAGAGCGAGCTGGGGAAGAAAACGAGGGAGGTTGGGAAGTGTGTGGGGGGGCTGTAGGAGCGCAGGCTCTGGTTCTCATTGGAGCCTCTAAGGTAGGAGCTAACCATCGTGTCACACATGATCTCAACAAATGGATGTGACTGCTCTGAGTCCTCAATACTTGCAAATCTGATCGATGTAACGACACAACTTCTGCCCCAAAAAGGAAGAAAAGCAAAGAGGGAAAGATATCAAACCTCCAATGTTTTCCTCTGAGAGCGCTTGCTATCATTTGAGAAGCCCGATAATAATCCTATACACTATTACTGCCATAATCTGTAAGAGACTGTTTGACTAAAGATACGCGTCTGACTCAATCTGCTCTTTAGCAGAAACTCAGGGTTGGTAAAGTCCCAGCACCTCTCTCCAGTTAGCTCTTTAAAAGGGTGTAAATGAGGCTATTTCGGAACTTCCCAGAGATAAGGGGGGGCTGGGTGACAGCTGACCTAAAACAAGACCAGGGCTCCTTCAAAACATGCCTCAACAATGAGGTTGCTCAAAGAACAGGGAAGTGGAGCGATGGGAGTCAATGAGGAAGTTGGGCAGAAAGTCCTCCCTGCTAAATAGCAGGAAGCTAGGCGACGATCAGATATCATTTATTTATGATGACTTTAATAAGAGGACTTGAAGTATTTTTTGGCCAAGCCAAACATCAAGGGGAACGCTGATAGCAGCCTGCTCTGTCTGTCGATAGGCAAGGTCATTAAGAACACAGTCGCTCCTGAGCCTAGCATTGTTTGACTCCTTATCACTGTCCGTCCCCGCTGCGGTGTCTGGCCCCGGTGTGAGAAAGCCGCACGGTTCATGGTTGAAAGTGGATGTCTCAGGGAGGAAAGCATAAGTCGCCATTGTCTGGCACACAAAGAGTTGCGGTGCAGATAAAGAGAGCGAGAGAGAGCGAGCGAGAGAGAGAGAGAGGAGTGAGAGAGCAGCAAAGATCAGATTAGCTTGCCGCATATCGCAGGTCTCTAAAGCTAACACTCAGACCGCAATGTCCAGATGGAGCTGCGAATGGGTGCGGCCAGTGACGGAGCTGAGAACTCTTTGAGAAATAGGGTCTATTGCACAAAAGGGTTAGATTTGCTAGGCAAACACTCTGGGCTATTGTATGACTTTGGAAAGTCACAGGCGCTTGTCAAACACGAAACGCCTGATGTTTGCAGAGCGAGCGGTGACCCTCGCGTGTCCTGAGAGTCTTTGTGTGGTTCGCGAAGAAAATGTCACGGTGAAATATCTCCACGGGGAGATTACATTCACCCTTGGACAGGTCTGTCTCATCATTTGAACATGCCGCATGACTCACAAACGTCCTGCACAGGCATGTGAGGTCCATATACATTCTCAGGCACAAATAAGTCACTCAAATATTTGCCTTCACACTTAAAGGCACTAACTTCATGTGGCTTATTTAGTTCAGAACGTAATAAGCAAACACATCTACTGAGAAACTGAGGGATGTCGGGAAGAGAGAGTGAGAAATCAAGTAAATGCATTAAAAGGGTCACATTATAGGAGCCTTGTTAGGCCATTCATCATCTGACGGGGGCTTTATCCTTTTAAGGCCATCGACTGTGAACTTGATATCGACAGAACCATACAGATAAATTATCCGCCTGGCCGGCACTTTATTGATGAGTCATTTGGGCAGATGATCAGTAATAATCATAAGTGAATAAGGGCGTGCCGATACACCCCCAAGCAGATGGCATGACAGCCACTGGATTGGCGGGCAATAAATAACTCTACCAAGAAGCCTAAGAGGATTGCCTATGCTAGCAAGCATATCTGCCTTGTGCACCATGATATATCACTTTCCCCCTCTTCATTTTGATAAGGGCTGCAGTTTATCGATGCCTGCTGGCAGGAAGAGAAATGACATTAGGCGAATTTCTAATGATCACCTCTTCATCCTGTGACATGCATTGCCTCTCAGCGAGCATAAGGGTTATGGGAGTAAGATTTAAGGGCTTGACTTTGGGGCGAATAGATCAAATCAAAAGGTCGCGCCACGGCTCGTTTTCATCTCTCACGCCGCGGCTGAGTGGGCAGGGAACGTGGAGTGCACGCGCACGCACACACACACACACACACACACACACACACGCATGCACACGACTGTTTACTTTTATGAGCTGCATAAATCTGATATTGGCTTTTCAGTCCAGCAGTTGCACATGTTTCACATCTCCATTTCCCCGCCGCCAGCCGAATGTGTGTATTTAGAAATGTACACCGACCGCACTGTCTGTCTTCTCCGTCTACTGCCGATATGAAGCCCTCTAATTCATAGCAGGAACCTCTTTCAGCGGGGCAAGGAAGCGCACTTTGGAAGGGTTTTGGGGAAGGGGGGGGGGGGATCTTTCATCGTGCGGGGGGCTTTTTCTGGACACCGGCCATGGAGATATTGTCACGTGACGATGGAAGACCGGAGAGTAAATTGCATATCGTTTATCGAGGGCCTGGCCAAATATTTACACTGTTTGCATATTTCCACATAAACACAGGGATTTTGAAGGCTTTTCATTCTCTCTCTCTCTCTCTCTCTCTCTCTCTCTCTCTCTCTCTCTCGCTTTCTCTCCCTCTCTCTCTCTCTCTCTCCTCACATCCACAACTCACACAGAAATTACAATCCCACTGGAACAGCAAGTACACACAGAGAGAGAGAGAGAGAGAGAGAGAGGGAGAAAGAATGTGAGCGGAAAGAGAAAAATTTAGATGACTGGGGGAATGAAAGAGATTATGCATTTAACATCAGCTGCATACCAGACCGTATATTTGCATACTTGAGAGCTAACTGGTGTGTGTGTGTGTGTGTTATTTGGTCACCCCCCTTATAAAAATGTTCTTATTTGGTTTCTAGCTATTGCCATTACAGACACAAACACACACACACACACACACACACACACACACACAGACACACACAGAGACAAACACAAACACACACACACAGAGACAGAGACAAACACACACACACACAAACACAACAGAGACAGAGACAAACACACACACACACACACAAACACACAGAGACAGAGACACACACACACACACACACACACACACACGCAGTGTTGGGCGCGGGTCAGGAAATGAAAAGTCTCCAGTGACTCTGAGGCTGTTCGTGTGCATGTGAGGACAAGCACAGGTTTTCTTCGGGGCTCCAGGAGTTTACGACGAGGCCAAGCCCTACACACCATGGTGGTGGTGGTGATGAGGATGATGATGATGAAGGGGGTGTGTGTATGTGTAGGGTGGGGTGGGGGTCGATGTTACATCTGAAAGCCCCCCCGAGCCGAGCGGCTGGCAGATAAAGTTTCCCCTGCAGATAAATAGCCCTGACTGTTGATTTCCTCCTCATTCAGCCATTCAGAAGGCACTCTTTGAGAAGGTAGATGAGTGTGTTTGTGTGCGTGTGTGCGTGCGTGCGTGTGTGTGTGCGTGCGTGCGTGTGTTTTGGTTTGAGAGTGACTTCATGCCATCTTGAACAAAACATACTCAGTTCAGCAGAAGCAACGTGTCACATGACCTCTCAAGGGTTCGCCTCTTGAGAGCCACGGTATCCCTGCCCTATATACATCAGGTGTCCGCTAAGTTCAAAAGCCTTCCCTCACCTCCTCAATGGCTGTCTTGTACTGCCACAAACCCCGCTGTGTTTACAGGGAAGATGGGCTTTTAGAACGTTAGGTCATCAGAAGGACAGAGGAAAATAGCATGGCGAGTGGCGAGAATGTAGCAAAGAGCCTTTGAAATATTGTCGTGTAAATAAATAATTCAGATGCAGAAACCTCTAAGTCCATCTGAAAGTAAGCAGAGTAGCAATTAGCAACTTAAAACAGCAATATATATATTAGGGTTACATATTTGGGTTCACATTTATTACAATGAAAAGGCTTTGTGTCACTAAATAAAAGGTATTATCGTCCAAAAACCTACAATAATTATCTAAATATAAAAAAATAACAAAAAATATGTCAAATGGACTTTGGATGTTTTTTTCAACTCATCATGAAAAAAAAGGATACCTTATAAATGTATTTATGACAACTCTGCCTTGCTTTTCCTGCCGTAGATCAACACAGTTGTCATCTAGCTGCTTCCCTACCAGTGGGTCTGGCAAAAACGTGAAATCACTTTTCATCAAACTTTTTAAAATATTTGCCCCTATCATCTTAAGTTCAACGCTAAAGCAATTACCGCCGATGCTAATCAAAGCACGTAAGCGATAAAAATACCAACTATAATTACGATGGTTTAATAGTCCTAATGGGTGCCATTAGAATTTTCTATCATTTCATGCGTGATCCCCAGATAAAAACAAAAAGCGCTTGTGTAGGGCAAATGAGCTGTAGCCGCTCCACTGTTTACCCTTGTGATTGCTGCTGTCGGCCAATCAGATTATGTACATGTGGACCAGTATAAAACGTAGAGGAGCTAAACCAGCCGCTACTGCCAAAAGATACCGTCTGGAGATACTGATTGTGAATGGTCTCGTCCACTACGGTGGCCAATGGGGAACCAGATGAACACTGGATTCTATTCTTATTTCTTTTAACAAAAAGTGAAAAGAGTGGAAACACAAATGCTGAATGTGTACGATGGCTGTACATGATGACTGGACGCTTTTTGCTACCATTTGTCTGTAAATTATTTAGACATGTACATATACATTTAGAAGAAAAAAAAAAAACATAAACATTTTTAGCTACTTTATTTTTAGCATTTTAGCTACATTTGGTTTCATATTACTACCACATCTATGTACAAGCAAGCCTTTTGTCTCATCAGTGTACTTTTCAAGGGCCAAAGTTGAGAATTAAAACTTTCACTATGACTACCAAACTGTTACTAAGCTCTCAGCTCCACATGCACATTCACTGAGGCAACATTTACTTACTTCAGTTCATAAATGACAAATTATTCCCATTCCACAGACAAATCATGCATCACTCAGTGATTCACTCCATACGACGGTTTGCAGTGATTCACTCCATACGACATGCGTGATGTGTAGCAACAGGCCTCATCCTCTCTCTGTACACACTATTTATCCTGCTTCGCAGAGATAGCAGCATTTATCACCCTCGAGAGCTGTCTCCAAGTCCACAGAATCAACCCATCGCCTCCACAATAAATGTCAAGCTGCCGTGATTTACACAGCTAATGAAATTGATTAGACAGCTATAGTACAGCTACGGCGGCCCAGAACACTGTATAGCTTAGCTCCCGTGATTAACCGCTGCCCCGTAACACCACCGTAACGCTTCCTGTGACATCGCCAGGCGGTTGCTCAGCGGCGCTGGGCAGCGAAAACACATGGCGAGACGTCCTGTTTGTGACAATGACATAGCTACATCTTTAGAAACTCCCTCGTGGTTCTTTGTAGTTTGGCCTTGAGGCCTCTTGGAGGAAGATACAATGGGAGCAAAAGGAACAGAGGGCAGCCTTACTCCCTTGGACAAAGGCCATATTCCCTCAACATTATCTAGGTCACCGCATGAGATGGTCTCTGGCTTCAAAGGGTCCGTGTGGCAACAATGTTGCAAAAGCAATGATATGATGCCATTGGCATCTGAGGGCGAGGAGGATACTGACTGGAAAAAAGACCCCACCATGAACAGTGAAATTTATGGAGACAGACAGACAACCGAGTCCCGTGAGACCGCTCATTCCAAAGATCATTCTAACCCACGCATCCCATTGGGTTATTAAAGGTATAGTTACTGTAAGATAATACACTTTTTGTCAAGTTCAACAAATATCTCCTCGCGTTCTGCTGCTGTAGATTACTGTTCTCCGTGTGCGCTTCGGAAAAAAAGACCTGCAGACATCACAACACTGCCCCAGTCTTTGCAATGTGTTGCCAATGTGTGGGGGTGGAGCTTCTGAGGGAACACCCTATGGCATTGAAGGGGGACGTGTTTGGGAGAGCTGTTTGTTTTGATTGATTTCAAATATCAACAAGCGTCCTCCAGAATGATGGACTACACCTGTGAAATCAAAGTTGTTACCTTTTCCTTAATTCCGTGTCTGGATAGCGTGGTGGGATGTCACGTTGGCGTTTCTGTCTCGGACAAGGTTTTGGCAGGTGCACAATCTGTAGATGCACTCGTTTAACCTTCGGGCTCATCACACGTTAGTTTATTAGCTGGGCCATATAAACTGAGGGCCCTTATTCCCTGGCTTATTAGCAAGCCAACTGTCTCTGCCATTCCAGTTGGTCCTAATACATCCGATTCATCTTCATCAGCCATCTACTTTCAGATCCCTGTTGTGTTCATCAGACAAGATGAGGAACGGGTGGTTACAGATGGCATTCACTTTGTGACAGTGTCATGTACTTACTGGTGCTGTAGGCTGCATACAGCTAGGGCTGTCGCCCGTCATAAACCTTTTATTGAATCAACAGGGGCGTGTATAGTGGGAGATATGATGCACCCTGACGCTCTGTGGACCTGCGCTTTATAGCTGTCTGTCTGTCTGTCTGTCTGTCTGTCTGACTGGTTGGTTGTTATGTTTGTCTGACTTACCGACTGGCTGGCTGTCAGACTGGCTAGCTGTCTGCCTGTCTGTCTGCCTGTCTGACTGTCTGTCTGATTGGGTGCTATATTTGTCTGACTGACCGGCTGGCTGGCTGTCAGACTGGCTAGCTGTCTGTCTGTCTGCCTGTCTGCCTGTCTGCCTGTCTGCCTGTCTGCCTGTCTGGCTGGCTATCTGACCGGCTGGCTGGCCTGTCATGAGAATGATGACAGATGACTTTATTGGGATGGGGTGGGAGGGGTTGTTTGCCGGGACAGTGGAAGCGGGACTTTCCATTAGTCATCTAAGTGGAGCAATCAGCAGGAAAAGAGTATATTAGTGCTATACGCCCACCTGACCCGCCTCCTGTTTGTTGTTGTTGTACCAGCAGGGGGCGCAACATCGGCTGCACTATATGCCGTCGTCATGACATTACAGGAATGTTGAAAATAAAATAAAATATAAAAAGACAATTACACAAGGGAGGAAGAAGAGTATTTTTTTAACCGCGGTTGTTGCAGATGATTTGGAGGTATACTGGAGGGGGGAAGGGGTGGTTCTTGCTGGGGAGGAGAAACCCATCCGTCCTTGGGCTGTGGGTGAGAGCACAGTGCCGGCTTTATTCAGCGCCTGTCGTTAAGGACCGATGACACACTCCTCCGGGCCCACATTAATCTTTAACAGTGTGATTTCTAAAATAACACCAGCGTTTTCCCCATGGCGCGGACAGAGAGCGCCTCGGCCAGCCCTCCCGAGCCTCAGAGCCTCGGAGCCTCACTCCAAAGACAAGAAGGGAGGTTTTTTCTTTTCTATTCTCCTCTGTTAACATTGGAAAAGTATGGGAGGTTGAAAACAAAACAAGATTAACTCCACTAGACCGCAGGCTTCCAATGTGGATGTTGTGTATATACTGTATATATATATATATATATATATAACATATACAGTATACATTTATGACCAAAAGTGTGTGGACACTCCTTCTAATGAATGAGTATGGCTACTTCCCCCTCCAACCTATACATGCTAGTGTAATAGATCTGGAAACAACAGGCAGTCCGCCATGAGATCTCCATACAGGCAAACACTTGCTATACACCAAAGTGACTCTGGCTGTAGATGCAGCCTGTGCTCAAAGGCTCAAAGGCAGGAGGAAGCGTAGGGGTCAGCGATTATTAGAAGGCCCTTGACCTCTCTCTCTCCAGCGCTGACAGCAGCCCTTTCTGGCCACACGTTAGCGTGGCTAACGCTGTTATCGCAGGGCTCCGGGGGGGGGGGGGTAAGAGCCCGCGACAGGCCCCCCTTA
>JAODTR010045244.1:0-19030 GCA_025399935.1 Amblyopsis rosae | reverse complement strand
CTCTCTTTCTCTCTCTCTCTCTCTCTCTCTCTCTCTCTCTCTCTCTCTCTCTCTCTCTCTCTCTCTCACACACACACCCTCTCTCTGAATTCCTCTGAGAAGCAGCTATATCCGATCCTCCCGAGAGTACTGGGGTGAAGCTCGTCTTGCTATCGCTCCGCTATTAGTCTGCTCCTGCCTGTTCAGACTCAGAGACCATGTGAGCATGCCAGCGAGACCCCAAGGAGAAGCTGCCTGCTGCTTTTATCTGTAGCGGGGAGCCGGGAGGGGTTAGAGGCCGGTCCCCACACGGGCTCCCATAACAGCAAGGGGGGACAGAGAGCATCTTTAACATCAATTAATCTGTCCTGCTCTCTCTCCCTCCCTCTCTCTCTCTCTCTCTCTCTCTGTCTCTTCATCACTTTCTTAACCACATTTTCCACATCTCTGTTCTTTCCCCTGTGTGTATTTGTTATGTGTGTGAGAGAGAGAGAGAGAGGGAGAGAGAGATGTTTGGCCTCTTTGGCTCCGGCAGTCGTAAAGGGCATTCCCATAATGCCGTAGTGCATTATCACTCAGTACCCCACCAGCATTAGAATAAACCCCTTACAGCGTAATCACCCTAACACATGCACACAAACACACACACACACACACACACACTCATACACTCACACATGCTTTTTTTATATAGATGTAACCATGTAAACAGGCACACAGATCACACAGTCACAGTG
The DNA here is from genome assembly GCA_025399935.1 of Amblyopsis rosae. Lineage (NCBI taxonomy): Eukaryota > Metazoa > Chordata > Actinopteri > Percopsiformes > Amblyopsidae > Amblyopsis > Amblyopsis rosae. The sequence continues at coordinate 18,314 of JAODTR010045244.1, read as the reverse complement.
TACTCTTCACCCCATTAGAGGCATGCTGGCTCCAGCGTTATCATGGGTACGCTTTTACTGTGACCAGCTGCTCTACTGTTGATAGCCTCAATATAACACACACACACACTTACACACACAAGCACTGTGAAACACATGAGAGGAGATTCATCAAAACAAGATGCCCAGATTAGGGTTTTCTTCAGATGCACCCCACCATGTTAGCTACTGTAGCACTTTTCCATCATTCCCGTGTGTGTGTGTGTTGGCGCTATAGTATCGCTATAGTAATAAACAGGAAGTTATTGATTTGTAACCAAACAGCTACTGGGGATACTTGTTCTTTGGGAGGCAGGGTTGTCTAGCGGTTAGGCGTGTTAAGTCCTACCTGAAACATTGTGGGTTTGATCTTCTTGAGCCAGATGACTAACCTATACTCCTTCATACTGAAAATTGTACTCAATGTCACTTTGGATAAAATATAAATAATCCTTCCATCCCTCCTCATCCGCTTATCCGGAGTTGGGTCACGGGGGCTGCAGCTCCAGCAGGGGACCCCAAACTTTCCTTTCCCAAGCCACATTAACTAGCCCTGACTGGGGGATCCCGAGGCATTCCCAGGCCAACGTGTAACCTCACCACCTAGTCCTGGGTCTTTTCCGAGACCTCATCCCAGCTGGACGTGCCTGGAACAACTCCCTAGGGAGGCGCCCATCCAAGCTGTACACAGCTTGGACGGTTCCCCGTTTACCCCTCCTGGGGTGGCGGGTGGTTTTCCAGAAACACCTTGGTGCCGACCAACAGTCCTTCTCCATGCTTTACCCGAATTTCTCCCACACACGCTGTTTTGCCTCTTTCACGGCAGAGACTGCAGCCCTTTGGGCCCGTCAGTGCCTTGTAACCGCCTCCGGAGTCCTCTTGTATAATAATAATTGTGATTATTCTATGTTTAGCTCTGCAATCCACGCTGGAGGACCAGCTATTGTTATTGATGCTGATGTAGATTGTTCTGGGAATGTACAGTATGCACCTACTGTACAAATACACACCAGAATATCAGAACTCTGGGAAAATGCTTTTGTCAATGGGAAGGTGGCTGAACCCATTCTGTTATCCAAAGATGAGATGAACAGCAGTGGAACATATATGTAGATTATTACTTTTATGTGGTAGTCATTATGTGAAAAGCATAAAAAAAGACTAATAACATTTTGAAGCTGTGCTAGGATAAACTCATATTATAAAACATTTTATTCAAGTTCTCGCCGTTCTTTTTTTTCATTTCCATCACCCGTTCGTCTCTCTCTCTCTCTCTCTCTCTCTCTCTCTCTCTCTCTCTCGCTCTCTCTCTCTCGTGCTCTCCGCCTCCCTCTCTCTCTTTTCTGGATGAGTACATGATGATTGCTCAGGCTGCATTTACAGAGCGCTGAAAGACTCTTTATGACACATCATTGCTCAGAATGACTGGGCCTCTCACACAAAAACGTTAACAGATGGTTCATTCCTTACAATGCTGGAGCCTAGAATGAGAGCTTTAGTCACCGGAGGTGTTGCGGAATAGAACGCAGTGAGGGTGGGGGGTAGGAGTGGTTTGGGTTAAGTGGAGAGCCATGGGGAAATGAATGACGGAAAGATGGCAATTTCAGATGGGGCAATCATGGGTGGTGGCTCAGTGTTATCCTAACCTCACTTAGCTTGTTCATCGCTAAGCTAATGTTACAGAAACTATATGATAGGATGAAATGCACCAATTCCCTTGCCAAAGGGGATATTGGGTGATCATAGTGGAGGAGGAGATGGCTGTGTGTGTGTGTGTGAGAGAGAGAGAGAGAGAGAGAGAGAGAGAGACAGAGAGATTGTTCTAGATAGTATTAAGCCTGTCCTCGGTATTTCTTTCAGCAGGTGTTGGCCTGTTTGGTCAAACTTTTCCGGGGGTACAGTTCAACAGCAGATTTGAAGGGAGGGGGGGTGGGGGGGCAGCAGGGGCTTCCTGACATTTTCCCCATTTACTCCAGGGACTTTGAATACACAACACTTCAGATAGAAAGCCTTCTAACTTGTGAAAGGTTGCATGCATTGCATGGTCCACAATAGGGCTGAACGATTAATCGTTTTCAAACTGAAATTGCGATTTGAAACAATGCGATTGGCATATTGCAAGGCATGCAATTTATATTTATATTTATATGTTTTTTGTAGCGCCAATGGGTGTAATAAATGCATGCCGTCCTCCTTGTTTGAGGTCGGCTAATTCTAAGTAATCACTGCGGTACTCCTCTACTAGTCATGCTCTGAAATATAAGACGAATGTAGGATGTACACGACACGCCCACCAACACTACGTGAAACAAGGAAACACATTTGAACAATAACAATAACAATATTATGCCAAATGCAAACGGTAATTGTAACTCTGTACTCGGACATGCTTCACGGCAACGCTACAATCTCAGGCGGCGCTAGATCGCATCTGTGTAAATATGAGCACCCATAACTGGCTTTAGTTCAGACTGATTGGCCAATCACCCTTCAGCGCCATAAAACAATAAAAACAGCAGCCATAAAGGTGCACCGACACTGGAACTATAGTGTGCAGCAGGATGTGCCCATGGGGGCGCTTCTAGGATCAAACTATTCCTTTTTATCATTGTGTCATGTTTTGATTAATAGACGTTTGAATTGATTACGGTCTCTAACAGGCAAGCCAAGTTCAATCTAATGTTAGAAAGCTAAAACATTGTCTAAAATCTTTTTCAGAAAATAATTATCATACTTTTTAAAATTTATTATTTTAGGGGTGCTTAAATGCAATTTAGGTGTGCTTGAGCACATCTAATAATAGTCTAAAATGACCAATGTGTGCCCTGTTGTCACATGTCCTAAAATGCAATACATCCATGCTCAAATAAATGAATCCTGTATCTGTATGCTCATTTTTTCATTAGATTATAGAGCAGTTAATATTTTAATGCCATCTCATGTGGTAATGCTCCATAACATGTTTTAAATATGTTACATATATTGGGAACTTTTTACTTTAAATAATATATATCGCAAATCAAATCTGTCAGAAAAATCGCAATTCGATTTCCTAAACCATTCAGCCCTAGAACACAACATCTAAAACCTTACTACTGCAGGCTGAATCAGTGTTATAACAATGGATCATAATATTTTGGCTGGGCTGTCCATGTTACTACTGTAGCTCAGCATGTCATGTGCAGTATCAGTGGAGGTCCTACTTTTAACACCACCAACCACAGCTTCACTCATTTTAGGAATTGGTTGTTTATCTATGAATCACTCAGCATGCTAGAGCTAATTAGAGTAGCATTAGTGTAGCATTAGTCTAGGATGCCATCATGTTACTTCCTAGTCACTCTACTAGAGAAAAGCTCCTTACAGTGATGTAACCAGCTTGTTAAATGGAAATGCCCCATACATATGGATTATCTAAATAAAGCTTGATAATAAGTTTTATTTAGAGCAGACCTGGGCAAAGTCAGGCCCAGGGGCCGGATGCGGCCCTTTGAGACATTCTACCCGGCCTGCCCAGTACATCATACATTTAAAAAATAATATTACAACATAAAATTACTTGATGAGCTCTGCAGAATGTTACTTTATTTACTGCTGCATAAAATAAAAAAACATAGTTAAAGTTACGTTCAATTATGAAAATGGTGTTGCGTAGGAATAGCCTATATAGGCATAAATATGCAAGTTACAAAGTTAGTTATTTTGTGTTTTAGCATGTTGGGTAAAAAAGTATTGTGGCTTGTGAAGTTCTCTGACATTTTCAAAGTGGCCCCCAAGTGACAATAATTGCCCACCCCTGATTTAGAGTGTAATAGTAGGCTATTAAAAGAAATGTTTAGGTGGTTTAAAGCAGCAATAAAATGCATTTGAATGGCAAATTATCTGACCAAAGAAGGACTGTGAGATTAATTGAGTGCATCAGGTTTATTGATGGTAAATGGGTAGAGAGGAAGATGCTAAGCCATGGTATTCAAATCAATATGTTCTGTTAGTCTCTCTGTGTGCAATGCTTTTCATACACCCCTTATCATATTCATGCTCATCACGTCATAGACATCCTTAAAGTCTCGATGCTGCCTGAACAAACATACAGTAAATGATTGTTTTTGATATATGCCCTGCTACTATATAGTAGGACAAGGAAGGATGGTGTCTAAATGCTTAATGCGGGTGTATGTGTGTGTCTGTGTGTTTCTGTGTGCGTATCTGCTGCAGTTCCAACAGCACCTCCTCAGGAAGTAGGTGTTGTAGCTGTAAACTCCACTACGATCCGCTTCACATGGAACCCTCCGCCTCAGCAGTTCATTAATGGCATCAACCAGGGATACAAGGTGGGCAGTACAGTGTGTGCGGTCGGGTGTGTAATTATAGGAACTGCAGTGTCTATAATCCACTCCTCATGCCAGTGGATGGTAGATATAGTTGAAACATTCGTACATGCACAGATACGCGCACACACACACACACACGCACACACACGCACGCACACAAACAAACACACAACAAATTGTGTTCAAAATGAAGGCGAATAGAAGTTTGTCTTCCTCTCTCTCCAATTTATCCGGGTCAACCCCAGAAAGAGGACTGCCTGGCATGGTCAACACTGCCAAATGAGAGACAGGAGAGAGAGAGAGAGAGAGAGAGAGAGAGAGAGAGAGAGAGAGAGAGAGAGAGAGAGGGAGAGGGAGAGCTAGAGAGAGAGAGAGAGAGAGAGGTGATGACAGATGGGGTTAAGCAGTGAAAGAGTCCCAAGTGTTGACATAATAGAGGAGGGTGTGGGGAAGGCTGGATAGAGGCAGAGAATAAATAAATAAAAAAGGGCTTGAGAGGAGGGCAAGCCTGATGGAGTCTGAATGAGAGCGAGAAAGTGAGTGGCCTACGTGTATTAGTTCTGCTATTTCATTTATTCTTCATCCCATTGTGTCAAGCAAGGCCTGAGGAACTGATTAACATGACAAAGAAAACACATTGCATACTTGCTGCGGACGGATGGCTCTCTGTGTGTGTGTGTTGGATGGGGAATAGTATATGGGTTTCTGTGCTGTTTGATGTGATTATCTGATATGTTTTCTCCGTAGACCAGGCTTCACCACTCACATTCAATGGAGCCTCTCTTCATAACTGTTCATGTACACCTGTTTGTTTGCATGTGTGTGTGTGTGTGTCTTGCAGGGCAGAAGATAATGATATTAATTAAGAGAGGATATGAAGCAGAGACTCATCTAAATCTAGCCGCCAACAGATCACTGACTATATGCAATATGCAGGGGTCAATATATTACTGACTGACTTCTCCACGTCCTTGACACTGACTCAGTATATGTTACTTGTCATCTTCTGCCAGGATGAAATGCTACTGCACTGTACTGCACTGTACTGTAATGTAATGTAATGTAATGTACTGCACTGTAATGTACTGTACTGTACTGTAAATCCCATGCGAGGCGGTTGGTGAATAGTGGGGTGGGTTCCTTTTTATTATTGTGTCATGTTTAAATTCACAGACTTTTGAATAGATTGCGAGGAGGGTGGTGATGTTGCTTCCAGCAGTTCATGCTTAGCATGAGCTTAGCATGAGTCACGAGTTGGGTGAAAGGCTTTGGAACCCTTGTGAAGTCTGCCCGGATTTCTGCCCAGATTTATTCAAGGTTTCCAGATGTCGGAATCATCTAAACAGTGTTGTTTCGCTATTTTCACAAGACATCAATTGTTCGTATTGATTGACTAAACCAATTTAATTGCTTGGCTAAGTATTAAATATAAACCTTGAAGCGAAAAAAAAACAAACAAATTTTTGCATTTATTCTTCCAAATGTAGTTGGCTAGAATTATGCAATCATTTGTAAAAACACCTATTAAAACCTTGTGGAAGACTTCTTCTACTGTGTGGTCTGTGTGCGTGCGTGCGTGTGTGGAGCATTGCCTAGAGCAGGCTAGACTAGAGCACAGACGCAGCACAACATGGCTAACATTCTTGCTGTATGTCAGCAACACGCATGTAAATACAACAGGCAATATTATTGACGTCTGAAAACGTATTGAAGTTATGTCCATATATTGCAGGATAAGTTGATATAGTCATTATCCTGACGGCCTACAGTACATACACATTTGGTTCTTCTCAACCAGTTATGAAGGAAGTCAACATGGCCTAAAATAATTCCACTTCAAAATCTTATGAATGTAAACCTGTACCAAATTTTACAACAGTGTATCAAAAATAAAGATATTTCCTTGTTAAGCGTTAATTAATTTCTTAACTGGTTGAAGGCATAAAGCTGAACACTTATCACATACTGCGTGAAGTTTGGTTTTTCATCAACAACACAGTATAAAATACAAATATGCATAAAATGTCATTCCAGACTTTTAACTGGAAAGAGGACTCGGGGGAGTATGACTTTCTGCTGAATAATTCCCTCCGCTTCTTGATTAGTGGCCTTATCACTTAAGTAGTGAGGCAGTAGCTAATTGTCAGATTTTGAAGTGTATAATTCTAATAACTTGGCACTCAAAAAGTGTCACAACATTTCTTTAAACTTGAACCATTAATTTCACTGTTCATTACATCAGTTAGATTAGTAGGATCAAGAGTCAACCAAGCTTGAGTTTCTAGTTGCACAACAGTAACAACAGTTAATTCTGATCGGAAAAATTTGTTTTTTTTTAATTCAGGCTCAAAGGCTCAAAAGCATTATAAAGCCCACCTACTTACTGTACTGTATACTGCATGTATCACATAGCCTTGCTCCGCCAAACTATTGCTCTCAGCTATTTTCTCTGAGATTGTAGTCTGGAAAACCTGTTCACATTAGCGTTTTCACAGCCACCCTGCTGGTGGTCCAATCAGGGTGGGTTAGTGAGATGATGTTGAAGTCTAGCATGTTTTTAAATGGTAATAGAGCTAGATGAGGCCATCAAAACCGTTGTAGCAAGGCTGATAAGTTAAACACTGTCCAAAGTTTACAAATTAACCAGAGAAGAGGAGGCAATGACACTGAAGCGTGGCCAGACCATATTGCCAAAGTGAATATTGGGTCTGGTTACACCAGGCTATCTAATCACACCTTTTAATTAACTAATATAAAAGTAAATATACACTACTATACTAATGTACTATACAGTAAGCCAAATAGAAGCTAAATAACTAGGGAAACATGTTGATGACTACTATTTATTTTGGACAGTGTTGTTTTAGCATGTGGTGACCTAATATTCAGGAAGTGTATGTACTTTAAGGGCATTTACAAAACACTGAGGCCCGTTGGACCAATATGCTGCTAAATTCTGGTGAAAGTGCATTTTATCTAGTTATTATTAGCCTAAAGAGAAGACATTGTGGGTGACATGTTATACAGTTTTTGCCCATGGCTTGTCTTTGTCATTGTGAATATGTGAATGTGAGTTTTTATAGAGTTGTTTTGTGTCTAAAACAATAATTCAACCTTAATGTGATGTGTTGCTGAATATAAAATGCAGCTCAGCAAAAAATAGATGCATCTTTCATTAGGCCCTATTCATTTCCTGTACTTTTGAACTATACTCTCCTGTATATTTGTCATGTTTTTGCTGTTCTCTGAATGCAGATATGACTTGTAATAGCCTGCTGCCATGGAATTAGAGAGCACCCACATAAATACATGCTCATACCTGTAGAATATCGTAAAAGACACATTTTCTATATTCTCTAAAATGGCAGCATGAAATATCGCTCTTTTGTAAAACCCTTTCTTGTTTAGCCATTTCTACTTAAAATTTCTCTATATGCACAAATGCAAATTCTGTATATAGTAATAATAGTATGCCTTTTTCAAGTGGAATTTTCCTTAAGGGCAACATTAATCTTGTATGACAATGAACTCATTGGGGTCAGCGTAACCGGAAGGTATTCATCATATGTGTCACATTCTTGGTCAGTTAAAGCAGAAATGTCTTATTGATAAAAACTCAACTCTAACTATATAGGAATGTGACTGGTAAATGTATAGCATGAACACAATGTTTATTTGTCTGTCTATATTGTGTTGCCATTGGCAACTGTTTGCATTGTGGCCTGTGTGGCTCAGGTGTGGGCTTCTGTGGATGAGCATTAGAAGCGACATTCACTATAAACTAGTCTCCTGTCGTCCGCTAACCGACCGCCATCTCCTTCCTTCTTCCCCAACAGTTGTTGGTCTGGCCGGATCAGTCTCCAGAGCGTGTCACCATAGTAACAATCACCCCAGACTACCCGAGCGCACGCCACACCGGGTTGGTCAGTGGCCTCAAGAAATTCACCTGGTACTTTGGCTCCACCCTCTGCTTCACGACGCCTGGCGACGGCCCTCGTAGTCCACCCACCCTGTTGCAGACGCACGAGGACAGTGAGTACGCGCACACGTGCACGCACACAAACACACAGGCACACGCTCGCATACACACGCGTGCACTCACAGCGTGAATAATGCCGGAACAGAACACAAAGTGCTCTCTCTCTCTCTCTCCCTCTCCCGCCCTCTCTCTCTCTCTCTCTCTCTCTCTCTCTCTCTCTCTCTCTCTCTCTCTCTCTCTGCCTGGGCTGTTAATGGTAATGAAAGTGTGTGGACGCTTGGCCCCGCCCAGCAGTTTCACTCTGAGATACAGATGTGTGCACAAAGCAGACCCATAGTGCTATTGTTTGCCTTCTTATGGTTAGAATGGTTTATATGTATTCCTTTTTAATGTAACTTGCTTCCCCTCGCTCTCTCTCTCTTGTTCTCTCTCTATCTATGTCTCTCTCTTCCCCTCTCTCTCTCCCGCCCTCTGCCACCATTGATTTGTGTGTGTTGAGGCATATTTATGTAGGCTACTGTTCCACGGGTGAACATAATAGCTACGGCTGCCCAGCCCATGTACACAGACATACAGTACAGTTGCATCGTCAAGCAAACACAACAGCCTATGGGCAGACAGACAGAATGAGTGATCATTCTCACCGAGCAATTAACAGGCCGAATAGGGGTATCAGAAGGCTCGCGTACGTACGGACTTACGCACACACACACACACAGGCATGCACGCACATGCAAACACACACACTTATACACTGTCACAGACGAGTATTGATTTGTTGTTGGGCGTGCTGCAGGGGTAACGGTGGGTGTAATTCTTGGTTGATGATAGCTCTGTGTGTGTGTGTGTGTGTGTGTGTGTGGTGGGGGGGGGTATGTGATTGTGTAGAAGCGTTATTGAATGTCTCAGATGAATAGCTTAATAGCTCTACAGGGAGAGAGGTTAGGGAGGCATGCCCGGAATGAGAAATGACAATGTTGTGTGTGTGTGTGTGTGTGTGGTCGTGCACACGTCTATGTGTGTCTCGGTCAATGCAGATGTGATTAGGGAATGGTGTATGATGGTTCACTGACTAGCAGAGCATCAGATTATAGCCGGTGTCGATAGGTGTGTGTGTGTGTGTGTGTGTGTGTGTGTGTGTGTACAGTCCATCACACCAGGATGCCTCTATGATAATGGTCATACTCTGAATAAAAGAATGGGGGAAATGTGTAGGTTTTGCAGTTGATAATGAACACTGTGTGTGTGTGTGTGTGTGTGTGTGTGTGTGTGTTATCAGCCCCAGGTCCAGTGCGACACCTAAGCTTCACTGAAATCCTGGACACCTCCATCCGAGTCAGCTGGGCGGAGCCTGAAGACAAGAACGGCATCATCACAGGTCAGAACGTGTCCGTTGTTCTGTCGATCTGTCCTACCTTGTCAGATTGTCCTACCGTACCATACTGTAGTAGTAAACTGAATATAGTTTACTTGTTTTGTGCTACCAGGCTGAAATTGAGGCCTACATGTAATATTGTGCTAACAGGCAAAATAGCGTATGCTACCAATCAGTAAAAGGAGTCTACAGCGTCAGTGAAAAAATTATGTTAAAGTTGATATTTTCGTTGTCGTGAAAGATGAACATGTAGACTAAATAATAATTAAAAATACAAATGTTGAAGGACAACCTATAAGGTAATGTTTACCGAATTAAAGTAAAACGACATGTAAATTTGTCAAAAACATGCAATAACAGTGCTAGCAAGTAATCCAAACATGGTAGAAATCCAGATCAGGGAAGGACAAAATTACGGACGCGTCTCAAGAATGACAAAAAAAAAAAGACAAAATATGGATGCACGGCTGCGCAGTATGACAAGGTAGGATAGAATGTCAGAACACTGGCGCAGTCCAATCAAAAGATAGCGAGAAGACATTGTGTCACGAGGTGTGAGATGAATGAGGTTAGCGAGAGGAGACGCGTCTCCTCTGATTTACCTCCTGTGTGCGAGGAGGAGCAAGGAACAGGGCTGTAGCTGCCTATGTCACGGAGCATGATGCTGTTGTCTGTCTTCAGAGGCTCTTTCCTGAAGGCAAGGCAGCTGTCTTGTTTACCGCTGCCTGAATCTGTCTACCTCGCTTGGCCCCGGAGGTGACTGTAAAGGAAAGTAATGGCTCTGGACAGGCCTTCAAAGGCAGCGCGCGTTCACAAGCTCGCGCGAGGCACAGGCATACATAGACATACTTGTATCTACCAGCCGTGCAGCAACCCCCGTTAATCAACCAGTGTGTGTGAAAAATAAATGTGTTCGCGATAATTTTGATAGACGATGCAAAGCATTGTGGGAAATGTGATGCATACAATGCTGACTGCAAAATTAGTCAAACGAAAGAGACCATTATTTTTGCTATCTGGGTTGTACGGCACTTGAAATGAAAAATGCTTATTTTTTTTTTACGTTGTTAGCTCATTTCCCTAGTCAAATATGCACCTACAGTACTATGCAAAGTATGGAAGGCGTGCTTAACATTCCAACCAATAATGTAATAATAATGCATTTTTCCCCATAATGCATAATAATAATGCATTAATCCATTTCCCTCTTTCCTATATACAATCAAAACCCACATGGAGCAACATCTGTGAAGTCATATCAGAGCTAACTAGTGATGGTTCATAGGTGTATTTTCAGTTGTTTTTCACTACATCCTCTCTTCCGTTTTCCCAAAATAACATGCGGAAATCAAGAGTTGTTATTTTTCTCAGAAGGAAGGAGCAAATTAGATTACTTCTATGCTTTTTCCTGCTTTACCATCTACTAGTAAATACGCCAAATAATATGCACAAAAAAAAAGCCGTCTGACTTTCAGTTTCACGTTGTTTTGAAAGACTTGCTATCCATATACTGTTGTGGCTAGTGTCTTAGTTCTCTCTCCTTCTGCTCCATGTCTGCAGTGTGCTGCTGATTTACCTTCATTTAATCCTCTTCTCTGCTGCTTGTCCTCTCCCATTACCCCCGACATGGCCTTATCACACACCTCACAACAGCCAGGCTGTGCTCGCGCCTGTGCGTGTGTGTGTGCGTGCCTAGCAGCTTCACTGCATCCATCTTGCCTGAGTGCAACAAGCTACCGGAATTCAAATCATGACACTATATTTAGTGTTTGTTTTTGTGTACACGTGCAAAAAGGTTATTTTCGTGACGGCATGTGTTTCAAGGCCATGTGCCTCTGTGTGTGTGTGTGTGTGTGTGTGTGTGTAGGTGTGTGTGTGCAGGTGTGTATGTGTGTGTTTGCATGCGTGCATCCACATGTCTGTGGTCTGGGAGATGTGTGAATGCCTGCAAGTATCTTTTTAGACACTTGAGCAACACATTTTAAAATCTTAAAAATTACACATACACATACGCACACACATGCACACACGCACACACACGCACACACACACACACACACACACACACACCCCCAAGATGAAGGTCACCTTGTAGATTCTTCCCTCCTTAACCTGTTTTTCATCCAGTACCTGGTGAGCAGGGAGACAGTTGAGGGACCATTCACTCTCTTCAGGGCGTTAGACACACACAAGCACACGCACACACACACACACACCTAGGCGCTGGGTTGAAGAGAGTGTATAGTGTGATGTATGAGTGTGAAGATATGAAGGGACAGAAAGAGTCTTTTGGAGTTACCCCTCCCAACTATTTCACTCCTATATGGCTGGGTGTGTGTGTGTGTGTGTGTGCGTGTGTATTTGTGTATTGTATTGACACACATGCATTATGCACATGTATAAATGTGTGTGTGGGTGTGTTTTTTTGTATTGTATGGACACATGCAGTAATGTGTCTGTGTGCGTCTTGCAGGCTACACACTGTGGTGGGAGGCGTTGGGTGTGAACTCGTCACGCCAGGAGCGCTCCCTGTCCAACTCCACGTTGCAGCACAAGGTGACTGGCCTCACCTGCACTACCGCCTACACCCTGCAGGTGGCAGCACTCACCACGGCTGGGCGCGGCGTGGCCACCGCATCCACCATCTCCACCGGTGTGCCGCCAGGTTAGCCTTCTCACACACACACACACACACAAAACTCTTGGTAGCATACTTAGCCACCAGTTGCAGCCCCTGTGCATCATGTTGTGTGTGTGTGCGTGTGCATCTGTTACTAGAGTACATGTGAGTGATGAGCTTTTAAGATGCTGTTGTCTTTCCCCAGGCTGATAAGTGGCTGTTACTGCACATCTATGAATCATCACCCACACAAACAACATGCTGGCGCACACACACACGCACGCATGCACGCACTCACGCACGCACACACGCGCACATGCGCACACGCACGCACGTATGCACTCACACACGCTCGCATGCACACACGCACACATGCGCGCACGCACCTCACATGCACAGTTACTTATTTTTGACGTGATATTTCTTTGTGTGCGTGTGCGTGCTCGTGCGTGGGTGTGTGTGCGTGCGTGCGTGTGTGCACCTTGTGCACAATCATTATTAGTGCTTACTAAGTGCAAATGACAAAGTGGAGCGAATGGAGAAATTGGAGATAGAGTAAGACCCAACAGAATGAACAGTCTAACACACCGGATCTTCATTTCAGACAGGGGAGGGGGGCTCTGGGGGTAGCGGGGATAAACCACAGATTATGCTCCAGGGTTTTTGTCTCCACCATTTCCTGATTATTAATGTATCAATAAAAGCAAAAACAGAGAGAGAGAGAGAGAGAGAGAGAGAGAGCAAAGGGGAGTTGGGATACAGTCATATCTGATATTCAGACGCTTTTCATTAATTCATGAAAGCAAAAAAACACAGGGAAAGAGGAGGCATTGAACAAGTGGCAAAAGAACTGTAAAGAGTGGACAGGGAGAGGGAGGGTGTAAAAGGAGACGATTGAGCCTTCTGTTCTTTTTTATATATATATATATATATTCATGGAGAGTGGGGAGATTATTGTCATTTGTCTGAGCTAGGCAGCTAGTATCAAAGTTTCTATGTTGCAGATATACAACTGATGCACATGTATTTTTACAGTGTTGACAGAGACGCAGCTGTAATTTGTCTATTGTACAGTGGCATGCCTCCACAAAGCTCCTTCTGCACAAACATGTTGTTTGCCTCCCATGGCAAATGCACGTGAAGCACACAAATGGTTATTTCTTTCATGTTTCTTTTGTAAGGGTTTCCTTTTCAGCTTTTTTTTAAGTGGTCAAGGGTTTCTTGGTCAATATTTGAAGACTGGAATCAGATCAGATCATATCAGATAATCATAATGATTTTATACTGTACGTGTGGATTATTTACCAGACACAAGTGCACATAATGACAATATAATATAATGACAATATAAAACCAAGCCCCATGCTTGTCAGTTTATCAAGTGTCAACTGAGAAGAATTTATTCTCAGCCAACTGAGATGTTGGGAATTTATCATTGTGTATTAGGGCTGCACGATTAATCGTAATAAAATTGCGATCTCATTTCTACACAAGAGCGATTCTGCAATATTTGTGACATTAGTGACATCAGCTGCATCAAAACAAGTGCTCCTACTACTATACAAATTACAATGCATCTTACAATGCAGCTTACAATGCATCTTACAATGCAGCTTACAATGCAGTTTACAGTGCAGCTTACAATGCAGCTGTACACCACGCACTGTGCGAGCATGAGCGCAAGTCACCGGCAAATGACAGTGTGAAATAGAGGCTGTATGGCTGGAAAAGTAACACAATCTCCGTTTAACGGCACTAACATTTAGTTTTCTGTAAATAAAGGTTTTATTACACCGGTATTGCAGGGTAGGCATTTATACAGTAAGTCGTATGCCGTATGCCGTCTTTTTGCAGCTTGATCAGTTTTTTTTTGTACCAGTACAGTAGATCAGCTGTTCTGGTGTCGTTTCCATCCCAGGCCACTCGAAATGAGAGACGAATGTAAATGGGCATGGATCATTTTGTTGTGCTTATGTTTTATCCTACTGTGACTTCTGAGTTTGACCTATGTTAGCTCCTCGCTGCACCATTTATTTACTCCGGGAAGGTTACTTCTCGATATAGACGAGGGAGGGGTCAAGCTTGCAACTCTATGAATTCAATACTTTCATTTAGATGACAGGTAAAACTGGGGGAACAAGAAAAGCAGTACGTCATGTTCACCTCTACACTGCATCTAGGCTACTTCTAGCTTGTCTAACATTAGAACCCACACCCATACAGTATGCAGCACTGCCCTCTCCTAGATAGCAGCACAAATGTCCCCAATCCCATTCTCTTTACATTCAGAGGCTTCTATGGTGCACAAATATATACATAAATATAATAAATATAGACACAATATAATGAATGCCACATGAATTAGTTTAACTATGTAATGCAAAGTTTTGGTATTGTAAATGCTCATTTGAGGTATAAGCAATAAGCAATAAGCTACATAAAGATTTCATATATTGTTCTAAGATTAGCCTATAGGCCTAACAAGTAAGACAATAGTATTTTTATGTGCAGTTTCAGATTCAAGAAGCTGTTGCATTCAAGTAAAAAAACAGGAGCATTTACTTTTTGTTATCGAAAGTTGCCAGTCTTTTCCGGACCCATCATGTTTTGTTTCCTTCTGTATCACGTAATGAGTGCAATAAACAGTTGTATGGAGGTCCGTCTGTATCACGTAAAAAATAAATTGTGAGAGAATCGTGATCTTAATTCTAAGCAAGACAATCATGATTCTCACTTTATCCTGAATCGTGCAGCCCTATTGTGCATTGTGGTTTGTTGTCAGAATTGTGTGGCATCTCAGCTTGCAGTCTCAATATATATATGGAAGTTGTCTGTATAGCAGACACTTTTATCCAAAAGCATCTTACAATTAGTACATTTGTCAGTTCATACTCTATACCAGTTGTCTTATGCAACATTATGTGTCATCAGTGTTAACTACTGTAAGTTACAGAGAGCCTGAACAATTTTCGTGTCACAATTCAAACGGGATCTAATAATAATGTTATTCTCGCCGTTGACTACCATACATATTTTTTCAAAACTAAGGTCCCATTACGCAGAAGTGGCTTCGGGTACACTTACATTATCTAATAATGACCGCAGTTTCAGCAGCACTTTCGGGAAGTGATTCTGTCTTTTTTTATTGGCTGTTAGCATTGTCAAACATGTATCTATAATTCCAGTGTGTTATTTTAAAATGTTACTTTTTTCCATTTATTTTAAGCAGTAACTGTAGTCTACATATACATTTTATATTTTGGAAGTTCTACAGCATGTGATTTCAGAGAATTCTGAGAGATCTAACATGACCCTAACCAACTAAAACAACATTTGTCATAATTCTAACTTTTACTGCAGTGTGTTGGTGCCTGTTTAAAGTGTTTTAAATCATCCATGAGCAGGTTGTGCCTAACTGAACAGAACAGAACTGAACTAACTTGACTAAAATGTGCCTTACATTATGAATAAGGCAAACTGCTGTGTTTTATTTTATTGTTATAATGGACAATTATGACTGAACAAAAACACAGTAGTGGAAGAGGAAATGGATTGTAAATGGTAGATGTGATTAAAATCAGTATGAGGTAAAAACGTTAAACACATTGCACAGTCTACATTAAACCCATTGTTGTATTCTATTGTGTTTTCATCCTTTCAATCCCTGTTGGTCATAGAATAATTTTTCCAATTGTAAGAAATTTTCTTTAGCAAAAATACAATTTTAGGCACGTATCCACATGTATAACAAATGTCAGGGTATTTGCTATTTTTATCATGTATTCAATTATGAATACAGTAATGTACATTTGTGCATGTTCAAAATGAAAGGCAATTATTATATTGTCACATTCTTCATGTGACACGGGTTCACAACCTAATGGATAAGTGGTCAAGATCATGGCGGGATGGATGTTCTTCATGGCTGACATCAAATGTTAGATTTAAATATATATATTAAGCCTAAATATATAGCCTGAATCTAAAAGTAAAACATAAATGCTTTGTTAAATGTAGAAATTTATACATAAACATTTAGTGTACAGTATGTGTAAACCGTTATTAGGCTTGAGATTGATTGCTAGCGTCTTGTTTTTGTTAAGTATATGAGTTATGATTATAATTCATGTTAACCTGTACACTACTGTTCATTGTGCAGTTGGAGTAGATGGTGGGTACTGTTTCACTAGTGGCTTGCTCTGTGTGTGTTGTCCAAGTCACTTAGGATTGTACTCCATCTTTTGGTGTTGCGCATTGTGGACCTCCAATCGCTTTTTAATGAGCTTGCAGACCTGTAATGACAATTAGGCTTAAAATAGGCTACATGGTAACAGCGAAATGTATGACATGTTTTTCTAATAGCTTAAATTTGTTTGGTGTACCGGTGTCCACTGATGACATAAAAGCGTGTTTCAATGTAAAGTTATAGTAGGTGGATAATTCTCTTTGCTGAGTGTAAATGCAGGACATTATTGGAATACTGCCATTTTAAAGCTGCTTGGGCAAATTGACAGATGTTTGTATTAAAAGGTGACTGTGGAAGACCAGGTCGCACACTAATGCAGTTCACTTCAATGTTATATATTATGTCACATTAGCAAATGAGTCGTATGCATATTTAAAGTACCTAGTTTATATCTTATTGAGCATTTAGAGGAACATAGCTCTCATAGTCAGTCAACCATATAAACTCATAGAAAGACAGACAGGAGAATTCAACATTTGTAATAACCAATAATACCATGCTGAGTTCAACAACGTGGATATGTGAATAATAGTCTACTCTAGTTAGTAGTATTTGTTATGTAATATTCAAATCGAATGAACATTTGCACACAATATTGTCGTTTCAATCCCGTCTGCAGCTGGAATAGCTGGAAGCTACTAGCTAAATACTTTATCTCCGCATCAGTTAAATCATAATTTATAATTAGTTCATCTGAAATGAGTTTACTGATATGTTTCCCATCGTAAAGGGCCCGCAGATGCTGTCCATGTATTGGTGAGATAGCTAGAAAGATAATGGAGAGTGTAGAGTTGTGTTGTGTAATACAATGTGTGTGTGTGTGTGTCCTATTCACCATTAGAACTTCCTGGTGCGCCAACAAATCTCGTCATCTCCAACATCGGTCCTCGATCTGCCACACTGAGGTTCCGCCCCGGTTCTGATGGCAAAACAACAATTTCGCGATGGATAGTTGAAGGACAGGTGTGTGTGTGTGTGTGTGTGTGTGTGTGTGTGTGTGTGTGTGACTGCTAATCCTCCAATAATAGCAGGGAAATGTAAAGGAAAATAAATGCAGACCATCACACTATGTTTGTTCTCCCCATTCCCAGCAGGTGGTAAAGGAGGAGGGGGGAGAAGAGGAGGCATGGAACATTCTCTACCAGAAGGAAAACCAACCCAACATGGACATCCTGGAGATCCCTGACCTCATGCCATTCACTCGATACAGGTCCCAAAGCAGAGAGAAACACACACACACACACAGTGTCTCTCATTTGGAGTTGCTTCAGGATTGAGAGTAAGACAGAGAGAGAAATTTCTGTTTGTCAGCACCTTCACAGCTACTGCATGCAAATCCCTAGTAGCCCCCTACCGCTAGGTAGAGAAGTGGAGGGGAGGAGGGGGAGGAAAGGAGCAGAGAGGAGACGCAGGGATAGAACAGAGGAGAGGGATTTGAAGAAGTGAGAGGTCTCTTAATCCCTGCTAAAGGTGCGGAAGCATTTATCTTGAGTGTGATCTATTGACACTCCAAACAGCCACAACTCATCCTGATCTCTCCCTCTCTCTCTCTCTCTCTCTCCCTCTCTCTCTCTCTCTCTCGCTCTCTCTCTCCCTCTCTCTCTCTCTCTCGCTCTCTCTCTCTCTCTCGCTCTCTCTCTCTCTCTCTCCCTCTCTCTCTCTCCCCTCTCTCTCTCTCTCCCTCTCTCTCTCTCTCTCTCTCCCTCTCTCTCTCTCTCTCGCTCTCTCTCTCCCTCTCTCTCTCT
>JAODTR010045233.1:0-19037 GCA_025399935.1 Amblyopsis rosae | reverse complement strand
CAGCTGTGTTGGAGCAGGGAGACATCTAAAACATGCAGGGCACCGGTCCCCGAGGACCAGGGTTGGGGACCACTGATGTACAGTACATCATACTAAAATGTGATTCAATAGTATTGGCTTTATCACACCCTATTTCATCATGGCAGCAGATGTCATGTCTTCAAATGATAAGGAACAAGATAATTAATTTTCAATAGTTTTTCTTATCAATATTCAATGTCACAGAATTGTAGGCTCTACTGCAATAATTAATGAAAAAAAAGTAGGCTATACATTTGTACAAATGAGCCGCCCACGGCGGCCCGGCCCAGACCGTTACAGTAGTAAACTGGCGAGTTTCCACATTTGATCTGATTTAAGATTACATGTATAATGGAAGTAGTGTGTCTCCAATAGATAGTTGATTTTGGTGTAGGCTATGCTGTTTTCTTTTTTTTTTTACATATGAATACAAAGGATTCCAAACATTATCACACCAATATCATTATCTGTAGCCTTTGAGGTCACTAACACCATATATTCTCAGTCTACTTTCACTTTACATCACACAGATATGTTTTTTTCTTTACTTTCTCTTTTCTCGCTCTCTTTCATGTTCTCTCTGGCACATCAGCATATCATCTGCATAGAACACAATTGCCTTTTTTGTATTACAGAGATGGGACAGTTTCACTGTCCTGTATCCTAGATGGATAGACAACCTGCACCAACAGGGGACATTACCAGGAGATAGTTTACTCTATAAATTATGTTATCACATAGATACACATTATAGTCAATATAAAGATAAAAAATAAGAAAATATATCAAATGTAAAAAAGAAAGATGACATATTATAATATTATTTTTAAACTGGGTTTATGAGAGATAAGAATGAAAATCAAGCAACTCATTATTTTTATGCTCAGGAGAAGGAGACTTTGTACCCTTGCTGATGTTCCACTTAATTTGATTCATTAGCTCGTACAGTAGTGACGTTGTGGTCACTGCATGCAGGGAAGTAGGCCACTAGTGGAACACCACAATGTCCCGATGAAGGACACTTGCTGTATAACCTAGATTAAACGTTAAATCAATCCCTACATGTTTCCCACCATGATAGTCAGTAAGTGTTGTTGTGTTTTTGTGAAACAGTTTTAAGACTTAACACTAATCAGAATTTAGGTCAAGCCCTAAGTGGTTCAGCCATGAATATCTACAGTATTTATGTGAAGAAAAATATTAATTTAACAACAGAACCCAAAAGAGCAATATGCATTCCTAATACTCTTTGGTTTAACAGTAGCATTTTGCCTAACATACGGAATTGTACTGCTTGAATCATGACTTAATTGGAAGTCCAATTTACTGGCATTAGCTTGACTTCTGTTCCGAAACCTGAACTGGAAAACTGCTAGTTTTCCATCCCTCCAACAATATGTTCTCTGGGAATTTATAAAATATGTCGATGTGTTATCGTAGGCATGAATACTTTCAGATGGTGACCAATATCCAATCTGTCTGTGTGACTTACTGTTGAGTGACTCATATGCATACAGTATGGGAGGCTGTTTGTTGGGTGATTCTGGGCCCTATGACTTCCCATACTGTTGTGTGTACTGTATCAAATATTATGTTCAACAGTAAACAGATTCTACTGTACATAAACTGTATGTTGGAATGCCAACTATTGTCTTTTAAATTAGCTGAAACATTGAAAATAGCATCATGGATATTTGAATTTCTAGCAGAATCTCAGGATAAACTAGATGTAATGTCAATAAACACACATCTTTGTGGAGTGTGTAACTGAGTTTTGCTGACAAATGTCTCAAGGAGAACAAAGGGATATGGAGTTTTCGGTGGGGATATTTTCTAGACTGAGATAAGCAGTGGAGCAGTGAACTGACTGAAGGACCATTTTTATTAAAGAAGTGTCCATTTTTGGCCTTCAGCATGTTACAATGGGGGTGTTTCCACATGTTCAACGCCATGTACCATGTATCTCCAAAAAACATTTCCCCACAGACCAAAGCAACGCACTTATTTTCTGTATGGCTACTGTATATTTTACTTCGGTATTAACACTCTTGAACACCTGCAGTCATCTTCCTCTACTGGAGAGTTTGTGAACGAGATTGTGAAGTTTGTGAACTATTTTCACTACTATTTAAAAGAAGGGTCAAAAGCACGATCAATACCTCTTATTCTCGATAACACGTTATCACCTCTGGATGAGCCCTGCACCTGTGTGGAGGAGAATCACGGTGACGGGCATAGAGAGACTCCATGCTTCCTATACGCTGCCACAAGTGAATTTAAACCCAACACCTCTCCCCATCTCCTCACTGCCTTAGCTATAAATCATTGTCTGGCCACAGGCCACCAGGGCGAGGAGCGAGGTGACACTACCCCCACCTGCTAGGAACGCTGTTGGGGGTTAGCATGTAGCCAGGGAAATAGACAGGGGAGGGAATTAACTTACTTAAGGAAGGAAGGAAGGAAGGAAGGAAGGAAGGAAGGAAGAGAAAGCAGGCAGGAAGAGAGTGAGAGAAGGAGAGACTGGGTGTGTCTGTCTGCTAGACTGTAACAGCAGGAAGAATATATTTGATGTAGCTCTTATTAGGCATGTGAAGACAGGCTTTAGCGTATCAACCCTATGGGTGGAGTGGCTGGCAGAAAGCTACCCCTGCCCCTATAGTCGCCTACAGGGACACCCAACATATTCTCCACTCTTTGTACTCTAAAGTGTGTACTTTGCATGGTAAGTATAGTGATAAGTCAAATGTCAGTGTTGTGCATTAAACATGCACTATGTGTTGTAACTCCTTATATTATTTGCATTATATTTCTCTAAAGCTTGTTTATGTTATGTATTAAGTCTCATTCAGTTTTTTAGTCTTCAGAGGAATGACATATTTTTAGCACAAACTAATTGTCTTAATGTACAGTTTTATAAACACATTGGTATCCACTATGGATGCATGATGTCCTGGAAAGCCTAAATGTACAAACAGTTTTACACAAGGAAGTCCTAATGAGGATGCAGACAAAAAGATAAGAGACCTAGGTAAATGTGGGAGTGTGTGTTAGATACCTGAATTTCCCCAAGGGGATTAATAAAGTATCTACAGTATCTGTCTATAGCTGGGGTTTGGCAAGGACCTCACAATATTATAACTCAGCAGACAATTTGGGTCAAAACTACTTAATACCAATATGTCCATTCCAATGTATTATAACGGTACAGTATTTTACATTGCATACAGTGTCAGTGCCAGTGTCAGTGCCTGTGAGGGCCATGCCCTTGTTTGCTTTGTGTCCCTTTCATGAGGGATTGAGCAGATATAACATGTATTTGTGATTGAATTAGGCTTAGTATGTTACCTGTATAAATTACACTATATATGTCAGTACCTTTTTTAAATGTTTTCCATAAATTAAGCACATTTTAACAATACCATGATAATACCGTTAACCATGATAATTTTGATCACTTTAATCGTGATATGAAATGATCATACCGTTTTATCTTTTATTGTGAAAATGCCGAAAATCATAAAATTACAATGAACTACAATGTATTTGACACAAGACCAGTGACACTTGGAGTAACAGTCCATTTTAATAAGCCTGTAACAGCATTGGCCTCATCCATTAACTCTGAGATGTGATAGTGGGAGAATAAGGTTATGATATACTGTATAGCAGCTGCATGGGGTGCTGCTGGATCACTTAACCTGCAGGGCACTGTGTGTATTTCACACAAGGCAGAAAATCAAATGCCATTAAGTTAATCACCAACTCAAGGGTAATGATCCTTGTTGATTGCACTCATTTGTACTTTGGCACAATAAAACAGCATTTCACTGGTTGCGTCATAGCTTCTCATTTCCCAAACAGTCGTAGGCCATTCACCTCTTCATAAGTGTCAATGGGCTCAGCGGTAGGTTGGGTAAAGTGCAATAATGTGTGAAAGTGAGCAGAGAGACTATAGTCCCGGACATCAGGCCTCGTGTTGCAAGGTTGACGGTGAAAAGCACAGCAGGAGATAAGTTTCCAGGTAATCAACTGGTGCCACTTCCCTATGCTGCTTAAGAGACTTGTGTGAACAGATATAGCCTACTGTACTAGGCTCCGATGTTTGCCTTCAGAATGAAGCTAAGCTGGTGTGAAATCATGCATCTATTAAATGCCTGTATCACAACCTCCTCTGTGTGCATGTGTGTGTGTGTGGGTGGTGTGTGTATCCTGTTTTTTCAATTGGCTCTGATCAGATGAAAGGGTCTGGAGATGATGGAAACAGATGAGTGGAGGGTGGTGTAAAGATGAGAATGACAGAGGGACAGTAACTTTGAATTCTGCCAGCCCCTCAACTCTATTGTTGCTTTTCTAAAGACCTTTAATCACGAACAAAGTGGCAACGCTCAAAGGAACTCCTTCAAAGAACAATATAATAATAATAATAATGTCCATATTAGCACTGCTGCTGTGTGCTAGGCTACTTTTGAAGCATGATGTGATTTACAAGATCATAAATGCAAATGAGCAACTGTTTGAGGTTAATGTCTATTAGACCTTTTTTATGCTGCCAGCTGACAGCATACACATAAGGTATACTCTAGTGGGAAATTCATATACTGCACTGATAATCACACAAGCGCACATGCAAACACACCTCCCTTAGTGCAGGCATTTCTTCTGCATGGTTTGCAGTCTATCTAATCTATTGTCTATCTACCAAATGAATCCATGTAAATTGTCCTATTCACACTCACTAGAAACACTTGATTGTACCTCCAGATAGACTGACGTCTGTGATCAAGTCAGTCATAGTGTAATCTTACACTATGACAACCACTTTTTGTTCATTATTTCTCACTGTTAACTTGTGAGCACATTCACCGTATAGTTTTGTAAGGGTAAAGTAAGGAGACAACATACTATAGCCTAACGCTTTCACCATTGCATCACACTGCATTGTCTCTGAAACACACTATAAGGGTATTCCAGCTCAAGATGATGCCTTGTGGTTTTACTGCAGGTAGTGTCCTAACCCAGCTGTTAGGTAGCACGCACACGTGTGTGTGTGTGTGTGTGTGTGCGCGCGCTGGTACGTTTGCATGCTCTTGCTGTGCTCAGCTTGATGTGGAGTCTAGAGGAGTCTGGCAAAATAGGTCATTCTCCTTATCGACGTGCCCACTTCACACTTGACCAGTTCTCTTTATACCACGGCTCTCACGATGGTCAACATCGAAGAATAATCTGTTCTGTGAGCTCACCTGCTACATTGTGCAAACTCTCTTACCTATACTGTTATGGGAATTACAGCTTTCCAGGAAATTAAAAAAAAAAACACATTCAAACTGGAATGCCCCATAATAGTATCCAGGCAAAAATAAACCGTCCTTCATATTAAACCCGCAGGTTCTTCTTGTAATTGAGATTATCTTTAGCCTTGCCCCGCTTATTAGAGCCACCTGAATCACAGTAATGTTGTCACTAAGGTGCCTCATCAGCGACAAGCAACACTTCACATTTTGACTTAATGATTTCGTTAGAGACA
This sequence comes from Amblyopsis rosae, assembly GCA_025399935.1. Taxonomy (NCBI): domain Eukaryota; kingdom Metazoa; phylum Chordata; class Actinopteri; order Percopsiformes; family Amblyopsidae; genus Amblyopsis; species Amblyopsis rosae. Next base: position 13,492 of record JAODTR010045233.1, on the reverse strand, counting down.
CCTCAAGACGGCAGTGCTATTTTTACAGAGCAACAGCTGTGGCATTTGAATGGCTGAGGAAATTGTGTCAGCGGATATTTTGAGAAACCTCACCGTGTACACACCACGTCAGGCCAGAGCTACCACAGAGAGATAGAGAAGGAGGGAGAAGTCATTGTGGGTGGGGGAAGAGGTCGGAGGGGCAGGCTTGGTGTCCCGGGAAGTGGTAAGAATGAAAGGGAGAAGGTGATAGGCAGGCATTTTTCTGATAACCCCGGTGAAAGTGAGAGAAGAGATCGTATTGCCGGTGCCGTTGAATGAGCCGGCTATTCCAAGACGCAATTTACAGTTCCATCTTTGTCATGTTGAAATGCCAAGGCTGGGTCTGCCTGCCTGCCTGCCTGCCTTTCAAAGACTTCTAATTCTGACCGGTCTCCCAGTAGCATCTGCATTCCACTAGATTAGTGTCTCAGGAGGTCTGAGATGTGTAGAAGGAATATGTGTGATTGTGTGAAATGTCTATGCACGTCCACAAATGCTAAATGAATTACTAAGTAGTTATGTACAATTATATGTCCATGTGATATCTGCTTCTAATCCTGATAATTCACAGTAATTATGTTATAGCAACGCTGGAGGTCCATGTGATGTGATCTGATCTGAACATCTAATGAGCCCATAAACTATGACCATTAGCATACCTGCCACCTTCAGCATTTTGCTTCACTGCCTGGGACTGGGAAGTTTATCTTCCTTTTATGTTTATTACTATTCTGGTTTCAGAAGCTTTTTTAAAGCTTCTAATAAGAATATTTCATGGACAATTTTCAAACAGCATTTGTTATCCTAATAGCATTAAAATCCCATTCACTCTAATACCAGAAGACATATGCTGTGCCATCAGGAGAAGTCTTCACCAGTGATCACCATGCTCGTTAATCAGATGGGGGTAAATCGTGAATAAATAGGGTTCATATGACACTAAATCCACACAACATCACCATTGATTATTACAACTAGATTTTTCATGTTGAATATTATTTAGTAATTAATAACTTAATGACATTAACTAGAATGTGTTTCACTTGTGTCAATTAGAAATTATTGAATGGAGCAAGCAGTGGTATCAAATTTATTGAGTGTGATCATTTTATGTTTCTGACATTTTACCAAGCGGGATCGCTATTATCAATCGTATTGTGCTTTACATGAATGGTTTACAGGCTGAGCACAGGAGCGAGAGAGTGTGTTTTGTGTGTGAGTGTGTAGGCTACATGCCACATTAAGTCATGTTGATGTTCACATCAATTTTCAAGATAATAGCCTTGATACTGTATTCTCAATCTTGGATATATGCAGGTTTTCCTGGTTCTATTCATTCAATATGATTTATTACAGACGCTGAGTCTCATTAGTCTGGTTCCAATAGAGTTCACATCTCTTTCTAGGGGTAAGAGCTCTCTCTCTCTCTCTCTCTCTCTCTCTTTTTATTTATTTATTTATTTATATATATATATATATATATATATATATATATGACAATTGTTTGTGCTGCATTTAAGTCGATTTCTATTTTTTACATATGTGTATAATGAATGTAATGTGGGGCTGTGTTGTTTATATTGTGAGAAGCTGTGAGTGCATGCACAAAGCATGATATGTTTTCATAAAGACTTATCTTACATTATGCATGGCACATCAGAGCCAATTAAGCCCCTTGCTTACTGGAGCCCCATTAAGTGTGATTTTTCATAGAAGTGGGTGTGAAAAGAGAATTGGAACAAAATGACAGTGAGAATATATTCAGAGGCAGTCTGCTGTCTCCTGTCTTTCAGCCAGCTAGTCTAGGTTCTCTACAAATGTTCAGTCAGACCAGAATTCTTCTGGAGAGCATCAGACATCACTAGGCTATATTAAACCAGAAGCCTAGACCACAAGATGTGGTTGCTTCCTTGGCCTTCAAACGGACTTGCTGTTAGCATCGCAAGGTGCTGTGATAAGCTATTATGGGAATTGTTTTGTGGTTGCCTCTGGTTTAAATTTAGCTTACCATACCCCTGGGCCGAAAGCGATCCATGGATATGCTTACAGTAAAATCACAGGATCTCCCCTCCTGTGGTTTCATGTGTGAACATGAAGCAATGTGTGATAGGGAGATGAGTGCAAAAAAGGGCCGATTGACAGTTTATATTTTTAGACAGCCAGTTGGTTTGGAATCCCTTCTGTCTCACTCCTTCTGAGTGTCTCCTATCAGGTTACTCTGTTTATGCTTTTTACTGTGTTAAATAGCCTAGCCTACTGAGTTTGCTCATACTTTAAGCGACATGACCTTCTCATGTTGTGTCTGCTCTTAGCTGCTTTTACGGGCATGTTTTTCATCTGAGCATGTTTTCCCAGTAACAGTAGTGATGAGCTAAAGCTGCGACAGGTGCACATTTAATTACGGTGGCAAAAATGTGTTTGCATTAATATGTTCTTTCATCTGTACATTGTAGACCTCAGAGAGTATTTTACACAGAAATTAGCATGTTTTTCTGTGTGCACATGTTTGTGACAAAGGCGAGTGCTCTATAATGTATCAGTGGTTTTGACTTGATCATCCATCATTTTGACTGACAGCCATACAAATTCCATCATAATCTATTATTTACCGTCCATCCATCCATCATTATCTGCTTATCTGTAGTCAGGTCGCGGGGGCAGCAGCTCCAGCAGGGGACCCCAAACTTCCCTTTCCCGAGCCACATTAACCAGCTATGACTGGGGGACCCCGAGGCGTCTTCAGGCTAATGTGGAGATATAATCTTGCACACCCCAATTCGGCCATTTGTACCCGTGATCTTGTTCTTTGCCCGGTATCGAGAGCGTTGTCTTCTGGCTCAACTCTCCTTTCGTCACAATGGTGCGGTAAAGTGATTGTAATGCTCCAGATGCTCTGATTCTCCGCGCAATTTCCCGCTCCAATGTCCCCTCACTCGTGAACAAGACCCCGAGGTACTTAAACTCCTTCACTTAGGGTAAAGATTTATCCCCTAAAACCATTGCCTCAGATTTAGCGGTGCTAAACCTCATCCCAGCCACTTCACACTCGGCTCCAAACAGATCCAGTGAGTGCTGGTGGTCACGGACCGATGATGCCATCATGACCACATCATCTGCAAAAAGCAGCGATAAGATCCCCAGGCCACCGAATCGCACGACTACGCCTCGATATGCTGTCCATGAATATCACAAACAGGACTGCTGACAAAGTGCAGCCCTGGCGGAGACCAACCCCCAACTGAAATGAGTCAGACTTACTCCCGAGAGTCTGTACACAGCTCTCACTTTGAACATACAGGGATTGATTTGCCCTGAAAAGGGACCACCTCACCCCATACTACCGCAACACCTCCCACAGTATCTCCCAGGGAACCCGGTCATACGCCTTCTCCAGATGCACAAAACACTTGTAGACTGGAAGGTCATACTCCCAGGCCCCCTCCAGGATCCTTGTGAGAGTAAAGATCTGGTCCATTGTTCCACGACCAGGACAGGATCTGCATTGTTCTTCTTCAATCTGAGGTTCAATCCCTGGGACTTGGACCTGGGACCACTGCACTGTTTTGTCTCTTTCACAGCTGAGCCCTTTGGACCTGTCGGTACCTTGCAACCAATATGTTAGTCCTCTGGAATAACATATTCCAGAAGGCCTCATTCTTCAGTCGGACGGCTTCCTTGACCACCGGTGTCCACCACAATGTTCGAGGGTTACCACCCATTGATGCACCTAAGACCTTGAGTGACTCCTGTTTACACTTTAACACTACAACCGGCTTCAGAGCCACCAGCCACTTGACTCTAACCATCACTGCACTGCAGCAAGGTCCAGTGTCTGTGCTTTCTAGAGTTCTCAACACAGGATTAGATTGGAATTGTAAGAAGCGCGCTAATACCAAACGCTCTCCTAGTTTGGACATTTTGCTAGTTTGATTCTGTCAACATGATGATGGCCTTCAGATATTTCCATAATTAATTAAAATATTCAGTCAATGATGGAGAATATTTGGTTAACACAACTGCTGCTGTATACTGTGCTTTTTGTGTTGAGGTATCTCACTCTGTCAAATGGGCAGAGTCAGGGTGATCACCACCCTGACTCTGCCGTGGAGACAACAGGTCTATTGAGTCAGACCAGCCCCAGGGAATACTTTGTATGGGCCCTTTGTCCTGTTTGGGTTAGGGCCCTGTTTTTGGATTACAATCATCGTCCATCTACTACTGTAAATGGATAATATACGACATCCATATTAACTATGGGAAACAGAGTGAGACTGTGTTACAGACAAGTAGGCCAATACATGATAGTCCACTGTAAAATAACCTAATAATTATAGAAAAGTATAGAAAATAAATATTTCTTCATATTGTATCTTGCTATTTGTATTCTTCACTCAATAACGTTTACCTTTGGGCATTTCAGTCGTTGACTGTTTACTGGTAAAACACCAATCGAGGCATAATTACATTGGCTGATTTTAGCTATTAGTTTATTATTATTATCATTTTGTACTTTCTTAAAATTCTACCATGATGGCCCTAATGTAGTCCATATACTGTATAAGCTCCAATCTAGCCAATTATCGTTGAAGTTAAAATAAAGTGGTGAAGCTACAAGCTACTAACTTATACAGTGCAGAATTATAGACCACCCCCTTTTCCTTTTATCTTCACTGCCTCATCCTCTTCTCTGTAAAGAAATGAAAAACAGCATAAAGCGCACAAATTATAGAGACCTGTTCGATGTTAATTTATATTCAAAACCTGCCCTTCCATGCCAGAGGCAGAGCTGTCTCTATTAAACGTTATAGGATAAATAAAAAAACGTATTGACGATCTAAGCAGGTTTTTCAGAGTTCCTAGAGGACATCCTCTGTAAGGAGAGATTATTTAGATTTTCTTCAGAGCTCGATGGAACTCAGTCACACGTTTGGCATTGTTATGTTGGCTCCCTGCTGTTAGCTAACTGCCATACCAGATAGTGTTTAATGCATCACTGACTAAGAATAGAAAATAAGGTATACAGTAGTTGAGTTCATATATCGGTGACGAAAAGAGAGCTGAGCCGGAAGGCAAAGCTCTCAATCTTCCAGGCCATATTCGTTCCTACCCTCACCTATGGTCATGAAGGGTCATGACCGAAAGAACTAGATCACGGGTACAAGCGGCCGAAAGGGGTTTTCTCAGGAGGGTGGCGGGCATCTCCTTAGAGATAGGATGAGACGCTTGGCTATCTGTGAGGAATGCCCCCTGGACGCCTCCCTAGGGAGGTTTTCCATGCATGCACGGCTGGGAGGAGGCCTCGGGGAAGACCCAGGACTAGGTAGAGAGATGAAATCCCCACATTAGACTGGAAACGCCTCGGAATCCCCCAGTCTAATGTGGCTCGGGAAAGAGAAGTTTAAGGTACCCTGCTGGAGCTGCTGCCCCCGCGACCCGACTACGGATAAGCGGATGAAGATGGATGGATGAAGAGTGCACATACTATTGTCTTATTTACAAATGGAATACGTATTTAGTAATTAGAGCCTTTAATCAGCCATGAAGGAAGTACAAGCACATGCTTTAGCTAGATATGAACCAGTTTGATCAATATGGAGCTTCTCACAGAACAATATTTTAAGTTTCTCCATGTGTGTTAGGTTTTATCTATATGGTGTCATGTCTTTAGTAGAAGTGAACCAATTCTGTGCTGTAGCTCAGAAATTACTGGACTGTACTGTCTTTGATATAACATAGTGTGATCATTAACTCAAGTCAAGTCTTCTGAGCTGTCACAATCCCTCTGCAATTCACTGTAAGTCTCTTTGGATGAAAGCATCTGCTAAATGATGATATTGTGTTTCCTCTACTCCACTCTCCCTCGCCATATTCTCAGCCCTTTCCCCCCGCCGCACCTCTTTGTTCGGGCTAGTGGGAGTCTTTTCTAGGACTATCCCCAAGACAAGATGTGGGCCTGAGTTTAAAGCCTGTGACGGTTGTGTAGGTCAAAACTCTCTCAGCATTGCCATGTTCATCGGCCACTAAAGCCCTCTGTTGCACCTCACCAGGTAATTAACGGGGCTGATAGTGGCGTTCTAAAAATAACGTATTAAAGATACAGCTTATCAAAAAGACCTGGCCAATAATGAATCAAAGGTGGGAAACTACTAAGTCAACGTGATAGGCTGTTAGACTCAGATGTTTCCTTAACTGCAGCACAAAGCTGTGGATGTTGAACTACCAGATCTCTACAAAAAAAATGGACAAAGGATGCAAAATAAAAAGCATTTTTATGTGTGAGGCGGAGGACCACTTAGTGAGACTGTTTTGATATGAAGCTATAGCATGACTGACCCTGCCTTTAATAACAGACAGAAATGCAGTAGAGAGAGAAGACGTGAGCCTCCTCTTTCCCTCTGTTCTCCCTCCCCACTCCTTCCCCACAGTAGGTCTTGGGATAAGTGACCTTAGCACACACACACACACACACACACACACACATTAACATTGCTTCAGGGCTATCCCAGTGGAATTTGAATGTGAATTAAGACCTGCTGCTACCTGTCATCATTAAGTGTGACATCCCTCAATGATCAGCCATTGATTGATTATATTAATCGGACACAAGGGTCTCGCATAACCCATACCGTTCCGTTGTTGATATTCTCTGTCATTGTCACGGCTCACAAACCTATATTTGCCCATGATTGAGCCTGATTGGTTTTCTAATGGCGTGCTAATCATTTAGCATGTGTAGGCTATGGCTAAGTAATCAGTGCGACATTAGCATGTTTCACGCTGGAATTGATGTGAAGTTAAATGCAGTAGAAGCAATGGCAGCAGGGTGGTGATGTGTCTGTGTGTGTGTGTGTGTGTGAGTGTAAGGAACACACAGTACTGGTTACCTAGCGAGGCTGGCTGTGATACCAAACAGCGGAGGAAACACTGGCAACTGCATGTGGTTTAGTTGTGATATTAGACTGTGATGGATGGATGGTTCATCCAATCACCTGCCAAGTATATTTCAAAAGTACCTGCCCTGTTCCAAACATGACAAGTCTTACCCTGCGTTCAGGATGAGAACATTTGCTGTACGTTCAATGAAAGCGAATGGCAGTAGACTGAACACCAGGTTACATACAATGTTATATTTCATGCATTTCATATCTCATACTGTATGATCATACGATGATATTGAAAGCGACACTTTTAAAACACCAACGGGTTTCCAATATGCTACACTTCATATGCGTCTCTGAGCAACACTCCCCACGACTATTCAAAATGGAGCAAACATATTTGAAAGTAATTCAAGAACGTTTTCAAGGAAACGTGTCGTTCAGTAAAAAAGTTTAATGAACCGTCAAAACTGGTGCGTCTGTTTAACAATCAATCCAATAGCCTAACACTGTATATGGCAGGATACACACTCAACCCATGGCGAGCAGCAGCCAGGATCCCTTTGTATTGTTGTCAATGGTGATCGTGTTGGCTCGCACAACGCATACTGTGCTGATCATGTTTCTGTTGTTCAGTACAGTATAGTGCTCGCAGTGTGCCCTGGTCTCTCTATGCCTGCCTTTGTCAAGCTATAACACATCTTGAGTGAATAGTGTAATTGAAAATGCGTTTTTGTATGGGTGCAATACGGCACCCATACAATGACACCATTGATTATTGGTTCAATATCAGTCCATGATTTGCATATTACATTTATTTGAAAATGCAGATATTCATAAGACTGTACTCCAAGATTATTCATAATATTAGGTTAACATTCAGGCTTCCTGCCTGTATGACCAACATATTTTTGCATTACTCTTCAGATTTTACAGTACATGATATCTGGCATGTGACTGCTTTACATGAAATATCAGTTAGAGACTGGGTGGAGGGGGTGTATGAAGAGATAAACCCCTGTATCATTTATAATGGGTGTCTCTGAAGATGGCTCTTTTCTCTCTCATCCTGCCCCCTTCTCTCTCTCACTCTCTCACCTTCCTTCCTTCGCCATTAAATGACCTGCTTCTCTTCCACTTTGCTCCTCATAAATGTTTACTTTATTCCACCTTCTCTAGTATTCATTCTCCTTTAATACGATGGCCATTGTGTCATTGTCACAGTGGACCTAAGGAGGATATGAAAAATAACTATTCAGCAAGCCCTCTGATTGTCCAGCCTGGTACCACAGATACTTTCATTCCTCATCCAACTATTGCAAACTGGACTGGTTTTTAAGACACACTGTCCGAAGCCTTGCTCCACCCGAAAAATACCCATTTCAAACGAGACCAGGCTGTTGTTGTGGATGTTAGTGTCTGAGTGAGTAAGACAGGTAGTGTCTCAGGACAGGAACATGAAAACCGAATGACATCTCCCACGAAAATAGCATCAGAAGACCTATTGGGAATCCTATTGAGGTGGATGGAGTACGAGTGCATCAGAGTAACCCCACTCAAGACGGGCTGCCCAGTGTTAATGCAGTGCAGACTGTGAAAAAATATCATTCCAAATGCAAGAAAAATGTCTGACTTCCATCAGTATACCAGCTAAAGTCACTCTGTTTTCATTTGAGACTTTAAGGAATCACCATTAACCCTAGTGCTTTCTGTATTCCCTTTCAGAGCACTTTTTCTGTTACCGTAGACTCACGGTATTCCGGACAGGATCGGACGTGCGCCGACTTTAAACAAGGCTCCAACGAGAACCAATGAAGCTACAGTTAATCTGATTGCATCACTTTTGCCAGAAAGGGCTTGGCAACATTTTCATCTTTGACTGACATGCTTTTGGACCAATAGTATTTGTTTAATCAAAGAAAATTGACCGCTTCCACCACTGTACGGAACACCATGACCAGCTCACGGTGTTCCGTTCTTCAATGCTAACGCTGTAGCGGTTGGTTTTCGCCATCAGGCACCGCTCTTTCCAATGCTTTATACAACATAATTAAACATGTTTTACTGACAAACATGAACACAAGACACTTGCAGGATACTTACTCTGCATTATAGTAATTAGTTTGATGTAATTGAATATATATTTATTGATTTTTGGGCCAAGGAAATGTGACGCAACATGACATAACGTTCGTTCGTGTCTCTTGTTCGTAAAATGTTAGCTAATATAAAATAAAATTTTCACAAACATCTTTTTTATAGAGATTTTTTTGTTTGATAAATACTTGATTTGTTATTCTCTAATTTAAAAGTTTGTAAGTTGTTAAAATAAGTTATAAAACGCTTTTCCCCGTATAGACTGGTTCATCCCATAGAACTCCATTCATATTTGTCTCTCCCGGCGCCATTCTAAAGCCTGCTGGGTGGAGCTTCGGTACTAACTGAGATCCTGTCTAAATGAAATATCAGATTGTAGTCAATGTGATTTGGCTGAAAGCAGGAGAAAACACACTCTCTACCAGTATTTATACGATTTTTGACCGTGGCGTAATTTGATTTCTGTGACGAGTGTTACGTCAAGTGTCCGGTACACCGTGAGTTAAAGTGGAAAACGGAACACTGTGAGTCTAAGGTATATTTGAAAAAAAATCAGTTTTTGATTTGTGCGTGCTTCAGCCCTAATGCTTTATGCTTTCTGCAAAACGACACATGCTACATGACAGTGTTTCCTCTGGAAAATAGGTTTGCTGTGGGGCTTAATATCAGTGGGGGTCGACCAGGCGTCCCCCTATTTTTGGGGGGTCAACAGACTTTAAAGTAAATATGTACCGTAGGCCTATATGTAGCCTAATAAAAACTTTGATATGGAGGGGTTAACCTCAAATAATCTTAAATATAGTTTCCGCAGAAATTACCTAAATAATGTTGCGTTTTTATGTATATTGTATGAGTAGAGTGTGTTTCATACAGATATTCAATTAACAGTAGGTCTATTAATGATTAAAATCATCAATTCTCCACTGCAGTGTACTTTGTTAACGGTCCCTAAATGCACATAGCTCTGCTGGAAAGCCAAAGTAATTTAAATGTAGGCCTAATTTAAAGTGAATTCAAAGAAAACAGGATTCATTACAGTAGTGCAAGAATTTACCCGAGCAGCTGATGCTAATGACATGCAGGCTGTTGTTAGCCTAACAGAATGTTGGCTGATCTCTTCTACTGTTGACTAATGTACTGTTTGTAAGTCGCTTTGGATAAAAGCGTCTGCTAAATTATGTACATTTAAATGTAGTTTGACCCCAATAATCTATAATCTAAAGAAAATAAATCACCACCTCTCATGGCTAAATCTTAGGCTAATGCGAGCTCTCTGTTAAATACATATTTGTTACAGTGTGAGAGTGTAGTTTATTTACTTTAGTTTCTGAATATTTATTATATTACTGTATCTCAGAGCTGTTCTGTGTTGATCTTGCAGTTTAAAACAGTTACAGTTTCTCCCCTCCTGTGTCATGTTTTGACTGAAATGTCATTATGTATCTTCTCTTTCCTGGCACTGCTCACTGGTGGGAACCAGGGAGTAGACCTATTAAAGCAATTCCAGATTAAACACTGTCATGTTATCCTTTAGTGAATGCCACAGACTATTCTGGAAGCTCATTTAATGACTGTTAGTCACCCATCCGGAAAGTGCTGATTATGTGTGTCCATGTTTTGCTATAGTGTATGATGGTGTAGTTTGCATACTTCAGGGTTCAACATGTGAACTAATGTGTGGTTTCTGGTGCACTGATTTACGTGTGTGTCTGATACTATACATACTATTCCTTATACTTTACAGCTTTCATCTCGCACAACAAACGTCACCAAAACAATGCTTTCTTCGGCTTGTGGATTGTGGCGTGAAAACGTCATGACACTTATGACATGACACTGGGTTTGTCATTTTACTAATTACATATTTTCAAAGTCTTATACATATACAACAAATGCACGACAAACTGAGACTTTCTTGACACGAAGAATTTTCTTTTAAATAGTCAAACATCACATGTCTACTTCGTGTTACAAAGTAAACGGAATCTAAAAATAATGTTATTCTTGCCGTTGACTACCATACTTTTTTTTTTTTTCGAATTTAGGTCCCATGATTTTTGGCTCTCTATTTCCAAAATAACAGAAGTGGTTTCTACTTGGAGCACACACACATACACACACACACACACACACACACACACACAAAACGGTGGATGACTGCACGCTTCTGCTTATGATTAGATTATGTAATAAAACACAGTGAAGCCCTCATAGTTGGTAAACCCAGATTACGCTGGATTAACATTCCCTTTGCTATACGCCCCGCCCTGTCCTCTCCTGTCCCTTGTAAATGTGCGTGCATGTGCGTGCATGTTTGTGACTGTGTGTGTGTGTGCGTTGGGTGGTACATGGGGAAAAGTGGATGATGGAGGGTTGGGGGATGGGCAGGGGTTGAATGATGCTACAAACACCAAAGGCAGATGGGGTACTAAGAAGTTTAGCGTCACAGTAATCACGCAGGCTAAGTTGCCATCAATGGTGCACAGCCGTGCATGAGGGCAGTGTACGAGGGCCGTGCATGAGGGCCGTGCATGGCTCTGTGCTCATTTGTGCATGTCTTTATACATAGGAGGATGTACAGTTACTGGAATCCTAATCATTTACATAGGGAAAAAAAAGACAGAGAATAGAACAGTTTTCAAAGGCTAGAGCGTCGGAAGTCTTTTTAATGGGTTAAGTGCCATGCTCAAGGGCACGATATGGTACTAGGAACTGGTGAAATGGCCTCACACCTTGCTCGATTTTAATCAGACAGAAAAATATTCCCATGTGGCCAAAGTATATTATTAATTTGAACGATATATGATTGAGAATAGCGTGGAAATGGCAGTTGATCTATAAGATTCTCACAGAGACAGAGGGTTAGGGAGTGCTTGTGTCATGCTACATGGATACAGGCCACAGGGGACAATTAATCAATAGTGCATTGTCAATAGTAATCAGCTTTAAACTTCTGTTTGAAATTGATCAGGGCGGGTAAAAGGAACAAGACTGATACATCGAGGCAGTAAACAAATCTGTTACAGGGAAGCGGCAGAACAGATGTGAGGTTACAGTTTCAATACAGTGTCTGTATGGATGCAACACATTCGAATACCTTGTCTTTTGGTAAGCCTGTTAGTTGAGTTTGTCCCTTTGCACAGTGGGAGGGAGGCTGATTTTAATTTGAAGGGAGAAAAAAAGCCCAGGAGAGAGGCTCACATCAATGTATTTACCTACATGAATATTCAATAGCAGGGTGCAGCACAAAGAGAAACAATCACTGATTTATTTATTAGTGTTTTTGACATGCCATGCTATTATGTTGCTGCAGGCAAACGGTGTGTGTGTGTGTGTGTACACACCACACTCACTTTAAATGTCAGTATTGATTTTTGAGACTGATTATTGTTTTGATTGTAAGGAAACGGCATTAGGCTTACAGGATTACATGGTTAACACTCATTAGCATGTTAGGGTATTTCTTTTTTTCTGTTCAGTCTCTGAAAATCTCTTGTTCTGTTCTGTCACCTTCTGCTCACTCCAGAAATCTCTCTCTCTGCCCTCTCTCTCTCTGCCCTCTCTCTCTCCCTCTTCATTCTCTATTCAGAGCGGAGGGTCGTGACAGCTATGGCCCAATCTCTGCTCATTGAACATTCAGCTTTGCTTTTGATGGAATTAATTTGAATATAAATGTTGGTGTGATGAAAATACTTTTAATAGTCCCCCCCAGGCCCCCACCCCTCCCTGCCTCCCTCTCTCCTTGTGTCCTGCAACACAGAACAACACAGGTAAACACTGTGAACTTTATTTTTAAGTACAGGGCAGGTAGTCTGTTGCATGTGAATGCACAGTTGACACATCAAGCCCGTTTCCCAGTCCCAGACCTGGATTAAGCCTAGTCCAAGACAAAATAAATATAAATAAGATCGCCATTGAAACAAATTATTCTATAGTCTATAGGTTTATTCATCTATATCTGAGAACCGGAGCCATCAAGTCTTGATTTTCAATATTTACTAGAAGTCACCATGACAACCCAATGCCACAGAAGGAGAGAAATAGGGATGTGTGTGTACTTGCTTGTGTATTTGTGTGTGTGTGTGTGTGTGTGTGTTTGTGTGTGTCACTGGACAGAAACATATTGATAATAATGCGAAATCAAAAGTAATATGAATACTGTATCAAAATGGCAATAAAGTCTAAGATCTACTATATGAAATATATCAAAGGTTATTGTTAATTCAAATAATACAGGCTTTTTTGTATCAACCACTGGTTGTTTTCTTTTTGTATTTAGTTTGGTACAGTACATAATTCACTTTCTAATTAGTTAGTAGTAATTATTAAGGATGATCCAACACAAGTAGAAATCATAAAAAATGTTACAGCATATTACTTCACCATGCTTCCTAAGCAGAAGCAGGAGCTAAACCAGGGGTGGGCAATACTGGTCCTGGAGGGCCGGGGCCCTGCATGTTTTAGATCTCTCCCTGCTCCAACACACCGCAGGGAGA
>JAODTR010045232.1:0-42237 GCA_025399935.1 Amblyopsis rosae | reverse complement strand
GACTTACTGCCGAGAATCCGTACACAGCTCTTGCTTTGGACGTACAGGGATTGGATTGCCCTTAAAAGGGACCCCCTATGATTGGCTGGACGTCATAAAATGAGATTGAGCACTATCTAGATCTCTGCATCAATGAGTGATATGCATAAAGTGACTGTGGCGATGTGCAGCCTCTCGCCTGGGAATGTTGTAAAATAAATGTCAGGCTGTAACCGGGCTCCGGCTTAAAAAAGCTATACACGTGCAGGTTTGTGTCGGGCTCAGTCCCTGTCGGGTTCAACTTTTCAGGCCAGATCAAGCTCTAATCCAACCTATACTTAATGAGCCACTGCCATAAGATATTATAATGGGTCATACTCGGACCCTCAAACCATCACGGGGCCCGGTGCACCCGCACCTCCTGCACCCTCAACAGTTCCACGTATGATAGGCATGGGTGGGGAGGGGCTGAGTTGAGGCATTCCTCATCTGACAGCAGCTATGACCTGCGTGGTTGTCTGTGGCCTGTAATGGGTTCTGGCACCCAGATGCACACATGCCCAAGCAGCCAGCGCATTTACACCCCTCCTCTTAGCAAATGTCATGTTCCTCAGTGTTGCATAATGTCAGCCGGGCTGGGAGATGAAATACCCCTGGGCCATACACGACTCTAAAGTAAGTCCAAATGAATTCCGTAATATTGGAATGTTAATTTTTTTTTTCCACAACCTGGGCCGTGCATGAATCACTAGGCACGGCTCATTGAGATGTATGAGCCTAGCGTTCATTTAATTCTGTCAGTGGCAAATAACGTTGTATGATACATTACCATAATAGTATGATTGTGCAGCTTTACATGCACCACGTTTTACTCCAAATCCGTCTTACATGCTTTCTGATGCAGCCCACGGCTGTAGTTTTTGTGATATTCCAAAAATGCATTTTAAATGAAGCCTTCAAATAGACTGCCTCTTAACTCTGCAGAATCCACAGCAGTTCAATAACATTGTAATATTAACCTAATGCTTTCCCCTCTCAGTGCAGCACTAAGCCGACCCTAGTTTCAGCTTTATTTAAAAAATAAAGCGGTGATGTAACGAATAATATGTGAATATCGAATGTCCTCAGATGAAGTGACCCAAAATGTCCATGTTGAGCACATCAGAGCAGCACTATATATTCCCTGTTAAAGCTAACAGCTATGACTCACGTCCAGGTGGCAGTGGCGCTAGAGCAGAGCATACGGTAGGACTTTTAACCTGAGAAAAGGTCTAAGACAGCACTTTAGAAATGCCTATATGTAAGGCACTTATTAATTATAGTGTCTATATGTGTCTTGTAGCACTTTGGCACTGGCTTCCTTTACTATTAAAGGTAGGGTCTGTCATTCTCGAGGGCGCTTGCTAACTTCAAACTCACAACAAAACACTCCACCACACACAAGATGCTCCGCCACACACATTGGAAATGCATTGTGACACCTAGGGCATTGCTGTTGTGAGGGGTGTTCGCCACTTTGTTTCTGTTCTTATTTACATATATCCAGGGCTGTGTAGAAGTACCAGATTCTTTTTCCAGCACACTGAGATATTTGGTGAATTTAACAAAAAAGTGTATTTGCTTAAAATGGCAGACTATATTTATTTAATTTTTTTTTATTGATCTGATTTGAAAACTAAAAGAAATAGAGCTACTGAAAGTGAGACGTTTTAGTAAGCAGCAGTCTGTTCTCTGACACTTAACGGTGAGCTACATTACATGAATGCAAATGGGTGGAAATGAACCAATCACGTTTTCTTGTGATAGTTGCTAGACTATCCAGTCTACGTTGCGTGACTGTTTAATTGTGACTGTTGAAAGCAGCTGTAAAACCCCTGCACATCATATACCGTGGCTGCATGCATGCTTCATGACGTCTGCCTCGATGAGAGCAGCGCCAGCGATTGAGATTAAAATATTCCGATTATGCACCGCTGCGTTCTAATTCAGGTGAGAGATAAGGACCACCCACGTAAGACTACTGTTTCTTAGATGTTGTTGGTTAATAATGTAAGATGTGTAGTCTGTTTGGCGAGATTGTTGATTGTCTGATGCGTGTTTGTGGAAACCTAAGCCTAAGATCTAGCTTTTTGATATTTAACTTTGCAGTGTTACAATACTTTGTACATATGTAGACCAGGCTGTACTGTATCTAATGCACTTGGCATGCCTGCGTGCCTGTGAGGTTAACATTTACTATATAGCTGTAACGCGTTGGGGGGGAGTGAGAACTGGCGCAGACGAAAGAGAAAGGCGAGACATGGAACTGGGTTCACAAGCTTTACGCTTGGCGTTTAATGAAGTGTCTTCACACAGCCAGAAAAAAACATATCGCGGCCAAGAGGCAAACAATAACAGATAGAGAGCAAAAGACATTCCCCAACCTATACCCCTACACAGCTGTAAACGATTAAAAATCAACACAGAAGGAAGCGGCTAGGGTGCGTTGGGGACCTGGGCAAACGTGACCGGAGGCGGATGCACACCGGCAAAAAAGCGCGGCTGGAAAGGTGCGCCGCCCAACGCCTCAGCTCTGGATGCAGTAGCAGTCAAAGCTTACACGTAGGCAACCGTTTTAAGATCACCAGTTCTGGTTCTGAAATATTGTCTTGATGTGGTGACACTGAAGGCCCAGTGTCCAGGGTCACGGTTCGCTACTGGTCCTAACTGCACTACTGTACTTCCCAGAGAGCCCGGGGACAACCACCAGCACCAGCTGGCTGGGACCCTCGGGGTCCCCATGTGCCAGGCCATGATGGAGCACGACCAGGGCAACTACAGCCGAGCCGTGGAGCTCCTGAACCCTGTGCGCTACCACATGGTGGAGATAGGGGGCAGTGATGCGCAGGTGAGGTCAACGTACAGACCAGCAGAGATCAAATCAAACTACACCCTTCTTTACTCCAGTTTAAATACACGAAATACGTAATAATAATTATGATGCTAATAATAATAATAATAATAATAATAATAATAATAATAATAATAATAATAATAATAATAATAAAAAAAAAAAAACTGCATTTTCAGACTGTAGAATGTCAGGGAAGTAGGAATGCAGCCTATTAAGATGTAATGCTGTTTATCAATATAGACTTATGGTATTTGCACGAAGCAGCAACATATAAATCATTCATTACAAACTAATTACCCTATGCAATATACAGTACACACAACGCTGAACAGGGCAGAAAGGCTCTGTTTTAAGTGCTGTCCTGTCCGCTCGGTTTGCCATTGTTTGCAGAGAGACATCTTCAATCAACTGCTTATTCATGCGGCCATGAAATCTGAGAACAAGCGCCATCAGAGATTGGCAAGGTAATTCCGAAGGGGAAAGAAAATCACTTAAGGTAAACATGTAGCTCTGCCTTTCTGTCCGGTTCAATTTCAGCGCTGCCCATCCGCTTCATGACGTGTTGGTGAGAGTTGAGGACAATGAGAGCTACTGGGGGAATTGAGGACAATGAAAGGACTTTGTGCAATCTACTACTAGATTTCATCACATGAATGTGATGAGATCCTGTGATCCTGGTGGCTGACACTAGAACAGATGCTTCCTGTGCCCTTCTAGTAGCAGACTTCAGGCTGCACAACACATACAGTACCTGTGTTATTGATCAAGCTAGCACGCCAGCCTGTGGTCTGTATTCTCTTTGTATACGGTCAGTGTGCCGTTTTCTACATTTTCTTCCCATGTACTCTGCAGATGCCTTCTGGTGGAGCGAGATGCGCTCAAGGCAGACTCCCCCCTGACTGCCCGTCTGATCCAGAGAGCCAATGCTCTCCATGGCTGACCTGGATGCTATGTATGCAGGCAGGCCTTTTGGGCTATGAAAGGTAATGGGACATTTCACTGAAACAGCATACATTACATATATCTGTAAATATATATATTGTTGTTCCATGGGTTACAGTGCGTCTCAGTTGACATGGACTGACCCCACTGGAATGACACTTGCATGTGATTGGATATTAAGTTTTCGGACATATGAGCGGCATAGCTCTGTCCTACTTCTACAGAAATATTTTAATAAGTAAATTTCTAAAATGGTGTGCATTATCTTCTGGACAATACATTGTTCTTATATTCAAATTTGCTTTTATATATTTTGTTGGCGGTATTGTCGCCAGTTTTTAATTATCCTGGGTATATACAGTGCCATCTATTGGCCATAGTTGGTATGCAGTAGACAATTACATAATACTGTATGTCGCTTCGGAATATAAGCAAGACCAGCCAACAATAAATAGTCTCGTAATAGTCCGAAAAATACAGTAAATTCTGTGTATAATGTGAGTCTGTTAATTACTACTGTATGTTTTCATTTATTCATCTTGTAAACCTACACTGACTTTGTAACCACATAAGATTGTAAATTACAAGCAACTTTATGGAAACAATTGTAACTTTATATTGTCAAATTGTATCTTAAAATGCCAATAATAATAATAATAATAATAATAATAATAATAATAATGTGTTTACTAGGGGTTTCTGCTGCTATACTATTTTATATGCATATAATGGAGCTGATGTCACTGACTTGACAATGTAACTTTTTCTCTCATATGGATGAATTAATTGGAAGGATTTTGTGCACAGTAAAACAGCATTTCACAAACCACATTTAATTATGTATCACAAAATAATTTTATAAATAAAAATAAAATTATCAAAGCAATAAATCCACTTTGCATTTTGACTACTGTTGTTGCGTATTCTGTACAGTGATGTCTGAATGTTAACATTAAGAAATGTACTTATGGATCGATGAGAAGCCTTAAGATGCCCTTGCAGATGTCAGTAGAGGCATTTGCTGCCTTCTTCCTTCTGCCTGTGTTGCCTTCACAACACAGAGCTAATCTCCTCTTGGATCTGGGAGATCAGGATCTGGGACAGCAACATGCCTGCAATCTAGGGGACAGTGGTAAGAAACGAAGCACACATTCCTTGTAACTGCCGTTTGTACGCCTCAAGGTCCCACGACGCCTAAAAATGTTCACCTGACACGAGGTGTCTTGCTTAAGATAACACCGTAGTCATTTGGTGCTATTGGTGTATTTCTCCCAATAGACAAGAAGTCAGTTTATGGCAGATTTATTATAACACTGCTGTCTTTTGTTTTGCACTGGTAATTCATTCAGTGCTGTTGGTTTAGGCCCTATGGATCTTAGCAACTAAACATTTTGTCACGGGTGGCAAACTGGTTTTTTTGCTGGCATTTTTTTTGAACACTTTATTTACAGTAGAACTAGTCCTGATCATCAAAGTTATTCTAATAATGGAGAACACAACCTTTTTTATTCTTTCAGGCTGCGGTTATGCACTTCAAAGTCTTGAATTGCCAGTGGAGTTGTTTTGACAGAGCTCATGGCTAATTTAGATGTTTTCTCCCCGTGTAACCATTGGGGATCCATTTGAGAACGCAAGATGGCATGTCGCAGCAGACAGCAGTGTAGACATACTAAAATGACTAAGTATGTAGAGGAAAGGTTCATGGGAATAATTATTAGGTAATTTTGCCTTAATGATACAAGCTTCAATGCTACCACAAGAGATTAACCTGAGGTGGAAATTTCTCTTTAGCTGTGCAATAACCTCTACAGTAAATGTGCAGGTTAAGTGGAATACATTAATCTCTGACAGATATAGCATCATATCCTCTGTGCATGGTTGTTGCTACTGTACATAGGCACTATAAGTGAACATCATTGCAGTTGGTTCCCTATGTGATCTGTGGAGGTTCCATGTGCGTTTGTGTGCATAGTGAAATGAGCGAGTCATATTTGAATATGTGCTAAATGGCCTGATCTGTGCAGCCCTGGGGACACAGCACAGTGCAGTATATGCAGTTACACACAACACACTCTACAGGCTGGTCTAAACCCACGCTAATACATCACTTCCATGGTGCAGGTGTGGCATTACCTGAGGCACGGCTAGACCAAGGGCTAGAGCCCCCAGCAGCATCAGATGGGACTCGACCCAAATGACTGCCCGGTCTGCACAGCCCACATAGTAGATGGTCTGTGAGGCCTCCAGATACTTCTGTGTTTGAACCCCAAACCCACACATGGTGTTAACCACTGCCTGTAAGCCACACAGACAGCAGAACACACAAAGGAAAGCAGTGAAACAAGGCTCTGTCTTTGATTAGTTCTGAAGCCCTCTGCTGATAGTTTGGAAGACTACTGCATTATTCAGTTGATCTCATTTGATGTGCAGCATATGGCAATAAATTACGCTATGCCGGAATGAAAGCGGCTCAGCTGTTGGTTGGCGGCTCAGCTGTTGGTCAGCTGGACGCACGTTTCATCGAATTACAACGAATTACTTGTTTCTACATATTTGTGGTTGCTTGGCTCAGATCACCCAAATGGAGATATTTTCAGTGTGTTTAACAATATACCAAACGAACAAAGATGCCAATACTTTGCAAAACTTGTCTATACAATCTTTAAAGTAGAGGAAAGGATTTCAAACTATGACCTGCCTGCCTCCAATTACAAGATAAAAGTTATTGGACCCTAAGTGATTCTGCTAAAAAGTGTGTAGTTGCATTCCACAGACAGTAGGTTGCAGCATTTAATTAATTGATTGCACAGCTGTGTAGAAAGTTTGCTGTGATCTCTTCTCTGTGGAACATTACGTATAATCAATACTTGTCCAGTAGACGTAAGCGTGGCCATTATTTTCCTGTCGTCACACAAATTGGGCAGAATTAACCAACGGTGTGCTCTATATTGTGTATCTGTGGGTATTGTCTGTTTGTGTGCGTCTGTACGACTTTAGAGGTTTATAGCAAAGACAGCATAAAAGTGCACAGAGGTGGGATGCACATAAAAGTAAACACTAACTGTGGAGGTCAAATTGGTAACGTAAGTACCAGAGGGAATCACTTCAGCACTCAAGATGTAGAAGTATTCAAGTTAAAATAATAATCAATTTGAAGATGATCTTTCTACTTATGTTAATTGCTCACTCCTCACACTACATTCCTCTCTACTCCTCTCCACACACAGCTGTTATGGGTGCACAGCTCTCTACCCTCTACAGCCACCTACATGTTATGTTATCAACATTTGCCTGTATCGTCTTAACAATAATAAACCGTGAGCATTATCAAATGTGTAGGCTGACGTGTGTGTGTGTGTGTGTGTGTATACACTATTTGTGGATTGTGCATACAGTATTATTGACTCTATGGGGGGGTTAGAGCGTGTGTCACACAGGAAGCAACCCACCTCCCCAGGTACTGGAGTGCAGCAGGAGTATGGCACACCACAGCGCTCTACGGTAGGGTTCCCACTCGTACAGTTAAAGTACAGGTTCCATGACCAGTCGGCGTAGTTGTTCCACCCACAACACTTGAACTGACAGACACACAGACAGAGTGTGAGAGCGTGAACACGATGGTTTAAATGTAGCACTGTGCATTATGCCGGCCTGGGCTTAGTCCAAAGGAATGTTCAAGAGAGGCAACGTGCCATATGTGCAGATCGAAGAGGAAAGCCACATGAGGAGGAAGAGTATGTTTTACTGCTGGCCACTCATGTGGAAAAGCCTTATTAAGGCTAACATAACAACGTACTGTACATACACCAGTCCTAATGACCTAGGACCGCTGTCTTGTGGTTAGCTGTGGACAGACTGCATAAAGCGCTTGCTGTGATCATTTGGAAGACTTGGCTCAGGATCTTGTTATTTCCTTGTATTTTCTTTATTAGACTGTGAATACATGTACAGTAACTACTGGATAGGATGTTTATTTGTACAGTGTTGTTATTGTTGGCCAATTTCTACTGTAGCCTACAGAGAACCCTCCATATACAATCAAAGAGCGCCTAACCCACCAGACACTTACAAATAAAGCTCATGGGAGGTACCTTAAATTGGTAAAGTCTTGTCACTGGACCGTACTCTGTTGTGGTACAATTAGGGTGGGCTACGATTGCAGCCTTTATACCTCTCCAGGAGGTAGACTATTATTACAAAAAGAATGATTCTGCTCATCATCTTCAAGCAGATGTGGCATTCTATTGTAGCATAATTTATATTTTGTGTGCAGCATTCCCACAGTTGGTATAGGACGACCAGTAGCACACCTCTTTTTGAATGTAGTCCATCAAATTCTGCAAATCCAGGTCGTCTCTATAATGCACAATGGCTTTCTTCACAAACTTCCCCAAAGTGTCACGTGTCTAAGAAGCACAAGGAGGGGAATCCTTCCTGAGTAATGACATGTAACAGCACACACCATGTTCCTGTTTTGTATAAACTTGCTGCAGGATTCATCTCAACAGGATAGAATGGCTCTCAAGCCTGCAGTAAGAACTGCTAATTCAGCAGGTTGAAATAACTGGTTAGAATGTAATGAGAGCTCTTTCCTCCTGAGAATAACTTACACTCCTACTCTTAACACACCAGCTTGTTACTTATTATTACACTACATACAACAGTACTGTTTCTAATTGATGAGATGCTAAATGTTTATAATTATGTGTAAATCAAATATACAGATCATATAATGTATATAATTTATCATAAATTAACACTTACCTGTATATCATTCTTTTCCGTAAGGAACGCTTAATTATTAGACATTTCTAATAGCCTAGCTTGTATGCATTATACATAAATATCAATGATGCATGTTACTTGTCTTTCATGGGGTGTGGTTTTACTGAATGCAATGTCCTTTGTCATGACACATTAGTGTTAGAATACCAATTGACTGACAAGTGGTAGGCTGACTTTGAAACATCAAACTATAACTATTTGTAATTTTTTTAAGTCATTTATAAGCAGGTAGACCCCCCCCCCCCCCAACTCCTCTCTCTCCTCACCTACCGTACACATACAGTATCTCCCCCTTCTGTGTTTCAGAGGTTTGACATACGCACAGACACTATCATCTAATCAGGTAGGCTACTCGATGTTAAACTCCCTACTCTCATGTTGCTTCGCTACACCGTAAAGGCACGCCTCTGCTTTTTAGTTGTTTAGCAGTCACACCTCTCTTTGTCATTAGCAGCAAGCACTGCTTGAAAGGATCTGCCGAAATTGAACATTTGGTTCCATCTTGAAGTGCCGGAGCACTTGAATCATTTAGCGTGGAAAGGAACGCCGGGAGAGATGTTAAACTGCTCTGTTTAGCAGCAGGCATCTGCGCGCATACGCGGGCCGAATACACATGGGAGACAACAGGAGCTTCACCAGGCAGTCACCATATCTCTGCTGTGGACTCGTTCTCCGCGGGGACTAGAGAGATGTTAAGTGTGTGCTAAAGAGGTGACTTCTCTTTTTCTGATGATAGCAAATGAACCAATAAGCATTAGATGCATGCCAAACCTAACATGCATTGCATGCATTGCCTGCATTCTGGGGAACCGTCAGGGCCCTCTAGGCCCTCAGAGAGGGCCTAAAATAGTCTAAGAAATAATATCCTATTTACTAAGTTACCATTTAAATTTAATCAATTCATAATTTCACAATCAACATCTAAATACAATGTTTCTGACGTAATTTTCACTTAAAACCTGTCTATTCAGTTTGTTGGAATGGGTTGGAAGGGTTACGCTTATGCAGTTGATTGGTGATGCCCTCTATACTTTTACAGAGGACGTCGTAAGTAAACATAATTCAAAAATTGACCAGTCCTCTAAACGAGTGGGCTTTGTTATCACTAACTTTATGACATATTGCGCCTGCTGTGGGGCACAGGACCATGTGATGTAGGTTACCTAGGTAAATATTTCGTCAGGGAGGGGCCGTGGCGCTCAGTTGCCCTATGAGCAGGATGTTTAACATTTATTAGCTAGGGATTTTCAATGTCACCTTTTTAACGAAAGGTTGAGCGCTTGAATAGGAAAAGTAAGACATAGGCTATAGATTCTAGGTTATTCCTTTATTTGGTGAGGAAAACAAAATAGCCTATTCAAATATTAAAAGTTCAGCTGTGAACTTAAACAAGAGGAGAAAACGTATACTGCGCCGAGTTTTAATCACATTATGCTTTTTTTTTTTCGATGAGGGAAAGGGGGTCAGAGTGCCCGGGTTGAATGGTCACGGTTTGCTAAATGGTAAATGTGCAACATTTATACTCTACAGCACAATTCTAACCTTCAGGTCACTCAAAGCACTGTAGGATTGCCTCACATTCATCCATTCACACACCAATGGTGTCGGCCCTGCAAGGCCCCATCCAACTGGAGCAATACTTGTTTGGTGTCCTGCTCAGCGACACTTCGACACAACCAGGAGGCAGCGGGGTTCGAACAGTAGCCTACCCACTTCTGCATATACTCTACATAACATCACGCACTACATGAGCATGTACAAGTCCCGTTTTTCAACACACAATAACACTCTGTTCAGAAGGCAGGGTATAAAAGAAGGTTTTGTCTTAGTAGTGTTCAATAAATCAATCTCTACACAGATGCAGGCTTCAGACACAGTCACACAAACCTGTTTTTTATCCACATATAAAGATTTCTTCTCTTAGTGGTTGTGTGTGTATCTCAAGCTAGCAGAGTGAAGATATTGTATTGTATAGTGGATGGTTTGAGCCTTAGACTTATTATCCGTGTAACCATGTAACAAATGTATGCCTAATTGCTTGGAAAATGCACTTGAATCAATGAGGCACATACTGTACTGCAGCTATAGTTCTGTCCAAATGGGTGAATACATTACTCACTCACTCAGTCAGGTTGATTGATTAGTTTGAATCATTTAAATCACATACACAGTGCTGTAAATATTATATTTTAACTCATGTATGCATACACACAACTGTTGACTTAATATTACCTGATCTGAGTAGAAGAAGCCCATAACTGCTATGGCTAGTTGAATAAGGAACACCATTGTCAGACTGAAGGAAAACTGGAAACACACAAGACGTATCAACAAACTTTAAGGTGAAATCCTAAACTTTTCTACATAAACAAATGTTTTTGTATGTTATGTTGCTGTATACTGTCTGTAGGTCCAACATAACTGGCTACATCACAAAAAGCATGGGGTATTCCATCAAACAGCAGTGATTGGTCTACCAGAGGAAAGGCGGGACTAAATGGAGAGGTAAAGTAATGCGTTACTGTCTTGAGGAGGTAGATGTTTTCCCGCAGAGCTCCGACGCAGCCGCAGAAGGTGATGAAGAACATTACGACCCCCACAACGATGAGGACGACCGCCGGGTCCATCAGGAATGTGTCCCGCACTGTGTCTGACAGAACACACAGACATAACCCTGGTTACCATGGTGATACCTGCTATATAGTACATATGTACTTCTTTCTACTATTCAATGTCATTCTGCCCACTTTCCTTCCTACATTTTCTTCCTTATTGTTTCTATCCTTTATCCATCCATACTTCATTCCTGTCCTCTCACCATCCAGTTCTTCATTCCTTCCTTTCATGTGGAGGTGTGGATGGTTTATTGTACAATCCAATATATAAGCAATAAAGCCTATACGTGTTTATCTTAAATTAATGTAATGGGGAGGCTAAGTATTTCTTCTCCGTCCCTGCATAATATCACCTGCAGCATTATGACAGATGCAAAAAGGGCTAAATTACAGCTTGAACCAATTACTGTGTAACTGTTTTAAGCACAACAGTGTATCACACTGACAGCCTGAGCAATTCTAATTGGATGCAGAAGCATTTCTTAACAGTATATTAAAGGCAAATGTAATATTCATATATTATTTTCTCATATCTGTTCCCTGGGAATGTGGAGAACATTTGCATTTTACGTACCAGTTGCTTTCTGGATCTTAGCATACACCCCTATTGCCACAATCAACAAGGAGAAGGCCTTTGAGAAAGAAAGGGATAATTGTGTGTAACATCATTTTAAAGCATCCATCTGAAATAAAGAAACATGTAGATAAATAAAGATAAAAGTTCAGGAAAGGAAAGGAAAGGAAAAATAAAGGTCAAAAGCATTCAGTTGTCAGCTGCGCCCTCTGAGCAGAGGTGTCGCAATGTGTCAAGATAGGAGCAAGCGTTGGGCTACGATGGCAGATCAAGCATGATGCTATTTAGATTTATCCAGCTGCATGTGGAGCGGACCCAATTTCCACCCTCGCCCATGTTTGTCAGTGAGCGCTGTCTGAGTGGATTGTCACAATCCGCGAGCAGGCAATCCACAGGCAGTGTGTGAACCAACACATGGAAAAGCTACAGAAACTTTCTGCGTACAGCTCCAGCTGTCTATTCATCGACGAACCTTTCACACGCAATACTCACTCAATAAATAGAACAGCTATGAAAATATTCAAAACGTGCTTTGTGTAGGGTGTTCAATTTTAAGGCCCATTTATTTTATTGGCCATTCCAACATTGTTCGACATTGGCCGTGCATTGTTTAATGTTTTATTTTTATGTTTTTGGATTTGCCAATAAAATAAAAGCTTCTATAAATATCTTGCATAATATTGTCTTGGACTTTTATTGTTTTTATTCACTCCTTTTTTAAATGTTACATTGTGTCTTTTAAGCTTTAACGCACGTGTATTCATTTGGGGACTGGATAAATCAATTAACTTTCTGCTTCACGTGTTCCTGTATAGCATTTTTTATTTCGTTGCTGCCGGGCATAAGCCAAACGGGAAGTGCAGAATGGAGAGAAAAGCAAGAACTTAACACTAGCTATGCCTAATAATTTTATGGATTCTAGTTAGATAGTTAGTTGCAATTAGGCTAATAAATTACTGAAAACCCTTTTATGATCCCAAACCAGTATACAGTAGCACCCATTCTCTTTTACCTAAACATGAAATAAATGTTGACATGCCGCTCTGTCTCTGCACTGCAAAAGGCAAAAAAACATTTTGTGCTGTAAATAGTCTGAAAAAAGTACTGAATTTATGCCTGAGAAACTGTTGTTTTACAGAATGTCTTAGACGTACAATACTGTAGGAAGTGTTGATTATAAGGGCTATTTGTTCCTGAAGCTCAGAAATATCAAGAAGGCTAGATATTGAGGTCTCAGAGCAACTCGGAGTCAACACTGCCAACATTGCTTTAAAGTTTTCTTTCACTTTGAAAGCGATCTGCATGACGACATTCTCGCAAAGATCATTCGCATGTGCTCTTTGTTCATGGCTAACGCTTGTGTGTGTGTGTGTGTGTGTGTGTATGCAGATTTACTTGACATTATAAATGTCTTCCTGGAACTAGAGTTAAGTTCACTCAACGGAGACGTTTCGATTGGTAACGGTGACTCTGGGAAACGTTCTGTGTTTTAGTGAGCCCTGGTTGAAGCATATCAAGGAGACAGTAAAGCAGCTCTGTTTTTCAGCTTGCTCTGGTGGATTTTGTTAGGAGGTGAATGCCACCTAGCTTAGCTGTGGGAACTGGGGACAAAGGCGTGATGGATTAGGGCTGCAGTGTTCACTTCTGAGCCTTTCTATGGTAAACAAACACAAGCCAGCCTGGGCCCTTTGGCTGGCTGGCAGATACTC
Organism: Amblyopsis rosae; assembly: GCA_025399935.1. NCBI lineage: Eukaryota > Metazoa > Chordata > Actinopteri > Percopsiformes > Amblyopsidae > Amblyopsis > Amblyopsis rosae. The sequence continues at coordinate 28,740 of JAODTR010045232.1, read as the reverse complement.
TTGACAGACTCCCAAAACATCAAGACAGCAATAGCGCTATTGGTGCACATTTTGTGCTTTATTGTTTGTGTGAAGGTGTGTAGAGACTTCTGGGGGCTGTAGATTTGATCCATGAGCTCAAACCAGTAGCATTAGTGTGCATGTGTGTACTGTATGAATGTGTTGAAGCTTTGTCAGCTCTGTATGGCCTCTGAAGACACAACCGCAAACAATAGTTTTGTTTATAGTTCCAGGCTTAACTAAACAATTATTTTCTCTATGTATATTTAGCTGAAATACAATGTCATGAATCATTTCTTGACTGCTGTCAAATTACACTTCATTTCATCTTAACATCGTTAAAATTATTTGTTGTTATGTTACACTGTAACAACAAATAATCATGAAAGTGTATGCAGTCACAAAACGTTCATAGGTGTCACAATATGTGATGGTGTAATTGATGCGATGGCTGGACTTCCATTTTAATGCCATCTAATTTGAGAGAATATGCTCTCCAGTTAGTGCAAGACACCAACAAAGGCATTTTGTTTTGTTTTGCATTGTAACATCTAAACCCTCATTGCCGGCTGTTTAACGTACACTCATTGATTGTGTTTGTGAACAATGTCACACTAGGAGCACAGCAGGGGGAGGGGTAGAGAAAAGAGCGAGCCACTTAGCACTTGCATTTTCATACAAAACTATGTATTTTGCAAGCCTGGTTTCAAGCACAAGGTAATTGGGACACAAATCAAGGAGTGCCTTACGATTTCATACAAAAACATGAAGCAGAGCATTGCTGCTGGGAGCCTGTAAACAAGCAGTGGTCTGATTTGCAATGTTTTTATGTGTATACTGTATGTTTACATTGTGCATTATATTAAATTACATTTTTTCAGTGTATTAGATGGTAGTAGCTGTGATTCTTACTGTAGGTTCTGAAACATTCTTAATGATTGTTGTTTCAGGGGTTAACAAGTGTTCTGTACCACTAGAAAACGTCCATCAACATATGAACTCTACTCACCCAGAATAAAAAGCTGAAGAAAAACAGGAAATATCGTATCCAGGGGTTGATGAAAGAGAAGGACTCTGCTCGGTTCAGATTCTGTATCCGGTCCATGGCTAATTGCTTTGTTTGCACCCCAATAACTAGTGATACAAAGACTTTCACCCCAAAAACAGTCTGCTATCTGTCCCTGCCCAGAGATGTTTGTCCAGCATGTGAGACAGCAGCTGGGCAGAGAGGTTTGTTTGCAACCAGTGGTCTAAAAAAGGCCACATAGAATAGTGACGCTGGTCTGCCCACGTTGTAGAACCCAGAACTGTCATGTAGCGCCGCGAGTCAGATTACACAAAATATATCTTTGGCCTGACTGACGCTGAATAGCCCCGGAGCTTTGGAGAACTGTCAAGCTGGCAGTATGTGGACATGTTCTCGCTTCCTCTAGTTTAATTTACTGTATACAGTATATAATGTGTGCTGCCGTAAGCTTGTTACTGAGGGCTGAATTTGTTAGAGTTGTTTATAGTATGCCACTTTTTACATTGAAACAGTTTGTGTTCCATTTCAGTAATTGAAATAGTCCAAAAACACACAATACATTCATGAGTAAAGGTTCGGATCACACCTGATAGAAACTAACTGAAGAATGACGGAGCTAGCAACGATAACACAAAGAAGACTAATTGACGTTTAGCTTTGCCATAATGACATCAGCCCGCCTGTTGAGTGAAAGACTGTCAGACCACCAACACTTTGTATTAGTGCATTCAGAGGTAGATCTCCATTGATAATCGACTGGCAGGAATAGAGAACGTGTCTGACCAGCCACAAGAGTGATTATCTACCAACACAAGTCTGCTTTGGAGCAATAACACTCGTAGGAGAATGAGTTCATTTCAGTTGAATAATCAGAACCAATAACCCGTGTCCACATATTTAGGCTTCAGTTCAGAAAATGTACTCTCTGATTGGCTTGTGACAATTCTCTCCCAAAGTGTCCTCTGCAGTGATTGATATTAATCAGGAATCTTTTTTATTTCATCAACAGTATGACCAATATCCCCAGGTAATCTCCACCATATCTACCTATAGGCACACAAATACCTAACTTGATTGATTTATCTTTAATAAAAAGGGGCTATCTCTGTTCTCACGTTGTCCATATAATATACTGTATATTTTCAGTAAATTACTTTACTGAAATAAATAATTTCACTATCAATGTGCTATCAATACACCCAGCCATTTCAGTTCTGTTATACTGATATAGGTACCGCACATGTTGCTACTGTATGTATGCTGCTCTAAGGAAACACCAGCCAAGATGTCATGGCTTTTCACCAAGGTAGTCACCATTTAACAACTGTCCTTTATCTCTGCAGGCCAACTATTTGTTTCCCCTGACACTTCTAGAGCCTTCTAAATAGACTAATAATGTTTGCACACTGTTTGCACATGATTTGGTAATTAGGAAACTATTATTTTGTCTTCCACATTGGCCGATTATATACAACCCACTCTTACTGAGGAAAAATAAATGCAAATAGAAAGACATTTCCAAATGCTCTGCATTTTGAAAGAACAAAATGCTATAATGCTCTTTTTTTAGCCTAAGGCAACAAAACAAACATGCTAAAAGCACCAAGAGTATGGCAGCTGGTGAAGTTGAAGGGATATGAATGTAGAGCAGAACAGTGTGTACTTACAGTATTAACTACATTAAGCTGTACAACAGCGTGCAAGGACAAACTAAACTGTATCATAAAAACAAAAGCCTTTGCAATCTGGGGTAATGAAAAACTCCACCATGGATGACAAGGAAACAAATGGATAAGGCTGCAATAGCAAGCAGGAAGAAAATGTAGCCTATTCATTGTTGATTCTGTTCACTTTATTTCAGTACATGTTACTAATACAAAGTAATCTGTACAACGGCTAAAATAGGTCATATTTATACATAGAAGGAAAAGTACACGAAAAGCCTGATGGAATGGCACAAGAAACTCTCCTCACTATCACAAAGGGGCATAGCAGTTAGGTTAAAAACACAGCAGCCCCAGAACCTCAAGCTTCTGCCTTAGCTCACTGTTTGTATGTTTTGGAACATAGCTGCATGTGACTGTAAGGGGAGGGGTAGAGAACAGTGCGACCATACTGTATGGGAGCTGGAGGAGGTCCAAACAACACATTTATGTAATGCTGATTTAATTTCTGGACACATACAGTACAGGAGGGTACTGTACCTTTAACTGAGGGATAAAACAACTATTGTGCTGCTTGCACCATGCAGTATAACTTGATACATTGGCCAATGCATTTCTCACTTCTCTTTTGATTCCTTTCGAGAAGCTCTCTGTTGAGATGGCTGACTGCTAGTTCCTCTTGTGGCAAGTCCCTCAGGTTTTGTTAGTTTGAAAAAGAGGCCACATTGAGAGGACAGGCCACAATCTCTGTCACACTGTATACCACAGGATCTGCTGTGACACTTTTTGCTTTGCTTTGCTCTTAGTGCCAAGTCCTCTGTATATACTGGAAAATGATTTCATGAACTATTCAGCTTCAAATGCTATTTAAATGTGCTCTGTATAATTGACAGTGCCAAGGAATAAAAGGGAACAACATCAAAAGCGACCAGTTACAAAACATGAAAGGCAATGAGCATGTGATATCATGGGAAGTTTGTGACACTCTTTTCTCTTTATTTAAAAAATAGTTATATTTTAGAATGGATGGCACCTAATATACTGAAGATATTCAGAGTGCTTTTACATGTAGCATAAAACTGCACAGGATGAGGCCGACAGGTATCAGCTATTACTGCCACACAATATCAAGCGCACCATATGAAGAGCGCACATTTCTGCTGCTCATCTTTAGCATTGGGAAGGATTATGAGCAGATTACACAAATAATTTGTCCCCCCCACAACCCCTGAGGGGAAAAAAACAAAGACATCATAATGTAAAGCCTCAGATGCTATGTCAACAGATGAAAACAGACGAAACCCATCTATTGTTTTAATTTTCCATTCTGTGTGGCTTACTGGCAGTGCTTCCGTGAATAAGGGAATACCTTATAGTCCTTCCAAAACACATTGTATCAAGCTGCAAATACTGCCAAAGAAGAAAATAATCAAAATAATCTAACAAAACACAATTTTCATATAATTTACACCGCTCTTGAATTCATAAAGTACAAATGCAGACAAGACAAAAAAGAAATCTAACAATTTAAAGGATGAATAAAATACAAGACAAAGAACAGTTATAAATTGTAAGTTAAAAATTAATTATTACAATGCTCCATTTAAAGATACACTCATCTATTGTGGCCCCCCCGAAAAGCCAAAATGTCATCCCCAGCTCATTGTTTGTATTTGCAAGTTAGCTGTGCTTATACACATGGCAGAAAACAGTGTGAGCCTATGAGAGCTGTAGCGGTAGAAGAAAGAGGCGTACATGTAAATACACACACTTGTTACAACGGGGTTTCAAACGCAAAGGGATATGTGGACACACATGAAAGAGTGTACCTTCAACATAATGTTAGTACAAATATAACTCCTGGTACATGTGCATTGTATCTGCTGTAAAATTATTTTTATGTTTATTTTGGCTGAAATCATGAGATGAGCTCTCAAAACAAAACTAATTTCTTGATTTGAAAAAACTGATTTCAATATAGACAAACATGAAAATCATGCTGCTAGTGTTTCCCCAGCACTGTATGAATAACAGTCACTCTGTTTCAAATTGGATAGAATTATTTTGACATCCAGCGGTATCAAACAATGTAATGTTTAACTTTTAATGTCTTTCCTCAACAACAAAAAATTTACTATTTAGCTCATAAATGAAAACAAACAAACAAAAAACAGCATTCTTGTAGAAAAACACACATGAAAGAATAACAATCATTGTACAAAAATAACACCATTAAAAATGTGTTATCAGGCATTTATCCCTACAATTTAAAATATTAATAATAAGCATTTCCTTTAATATAATCATATGAGCAGTTAAATACTGGGACAACGATGATACTGTACTTAGCACAGAGAAAGGGATCAATACCAGCACAACCGCCTCGGTTTATTAAAGGCAAATACAGTGACTGATTTTGATCACCAATTGACTGACTGTTTAACTCACTTGAGTTTTTTAAATTAAATGTGGAAAATAAACAAAAACACAAGCTCATCAAATTTGGAAGAAATATTTCAAACGCACATTTTCCCCAGACCTTCTGACATTTGTGTACCCCAGTTTGAGGACCATCATATATTGGGTTTATTGTGGTTTAGGTGCAATAAGCAATAAGCCTCACATTTCTTGCCACATTATCTATGGCTAAAATGGGTAACCTTCCCACCATTATTATAGGAATAAGTCATAAACAGAAGAAGAAACCATGCCAAAGTCTCATAATAGCATAACTGTGTTCATACCGTGCCAGTGCATCTACGTAGCTCTCAGGTGTCTGCTGATGGAGGCAGTAAATAGAGGCTATGTAGACAATTTGTGGAAGCAGCCAAGCAGAGGACGTGTGCACTCATGCCTGCGCTTTACATCAGCATCTGTCATGTCCCACGTGGAGAACAACAAGAAAAGGTGATGTGCATGGGGCCCGCGGACTGAACCATGACTCGCAGGGTCACTGAACGCCACATACACAATTTTGACACCAGGGAAACCTTAATACACAATCTATGAATAACTTTGTATAGCATAATGTGATATATAACATAGTGTTATGGTATTTCCAAAACATGGCTAATTTGCTGTCCCTTCCTACTGTATGTCTTGGGTTAGCCCATGTAGCAGCAATGCAAAGTGTCTGAGTTCCGAGACTTCATCCAGTCAAGAGTTTAGTTGCTGTAGAATGAAAACCGAGAAGCTCTAGAAAGCCTGTAGAAACCCTCTCTGGAATAAAGAAGACCCTATTCTTCAGAATAAGTCAAAATACATTTTTTGTATTTTTCACTACATTATCATTAATTACAAATGAATGGAGTTGGCTTTTGTCTGACAGCGATGGTTTGCTAATTTGTACTTAAAACTCTCCCTTTCCTCGCCAGTTTGGATGATATCCAGAACAGAGACATTTCTGGTCCCAACAATTCCATTACCCAGTTATCCTACATCGTAAACATTAAGTATGTGCCAGCTTAATCAGTCACCTATCATCTCCTCATGTTGGCCACAACCTTGTCCGTTAATTAAACCTCAAGATATCACTCACAGACACACACCACACCGCTGTTGGCAGCCGGTAGTGCAAATAAAAAAAACATAAAATTAACACAGCAGTCAAACTACCTACAACAGTTGAAGAGTTGAAGTTGAATGCATTTTTATTGAAGGCACCGCAGCAGCAGTGCAGTGTTCTCATTCTTCTGACACCAGGCTGGTTAGTACCACCTAATAATCACTAGAAAACAAGTTCTTCTGGGTACAATACACACACACCTATCAGCCATGGCCTCCTCTGTGACTGAAATAACAGTCATGTGTAAGTAGAGCAGCCTTGCATCACAGCTACAGACACAGATTCACCTAGCTAAGCAGGAATATAAAAGCTGCATAGGATGACTTGGCAAATTGGCGGCCACTGTGGTCATGAGACGCAACTGCAATGTAATGCTTTTTTTAATGGTGTAATTATTTTGTTCTTGATGTAGAACTCATTTTAGCTGTAGCTTTGTGAGTGATGGCAAGGCAGAGAGCAGTGTATATTACTATAGTAACATGCGCCAATGTACTAGTGACAAATCAGTGGTGTCTTATGCTATGCTGTCACTTTTACTGGTGCTTGGAAGATCATTTCTTATGCTAATAGCAAATATGAGTTAATGTTATCATAAAAAGTTTGTCCTTACAGTAATTAAAACTGATATGCATGATGCGTACAATGTTTGTCTCGCACCAATAATAAACTGGAAGAGTTCTACAAGGGTTAGCATGCAGACTCTTTTGCTCAGTGTCTCGAGAACATCTCCCACAACCACTGTATGATTTGTTTGCTTTGCAGCTTTGACAGTGTGATATACACAAACAAAACACACACACTCACTCACAACATTCTTTAAACTCAAAGTGAGATCTGCGTTTGACAGTTGTGGTGAAGCTATATTAAATAGGCAATTTTAAGCCATTCCGACTGTACCAATTCAAAATGAATGAATACTGTGGATCTGTGCAAATAAATAGTGTTTGTTCACATGTGCATATGTCTTACCCAAAATTCTGTAAAACACATCACCCAGCCAATCTGTCATGCTGCATGACATCTTCCGGAATCGTTTTTCCCCTAAAAAATCTACAGCCGGCTTGCAAAATATGAATAATGGATCATGTAAAGCACTTAGGAAAGCAGATTCCGACACTGTCAACCAGTTTCATGTCTTAACCCAACACTTCTACATCCAACCTTCAAAACGAGTCCCCCCCGCACACCCACACACAGACTCTCTCTGTCTCAGAAACACGTCCATTCCACAGGAGCCTTAATGAACGCACAAACGAACAAAATAAAAACATAAAGATCCGTCAGACGAGAGTACAAAACTAGCATGCTATCATAACTTTTTTCTTCATAATTTACAAGAGAATAGGGGACCTGACAGAACTCAAAACTAAAAGGAAAGCTCCACAATGTAGTAGAGTGCTGTCTTGACAGTTTAAAATATTTTATGAGAGCAGGACATACGCGTTAGTAAAGCATTTATTGTCTCATTGTCTTTTAAACGTTCCATCCATCATGAAAATAGTTAGTCCACGTCAAAAATAACAAACCTACAAACACACACACAAAAGAAGAAATACATTTAAGAGGAGCAATAACCGATAAGATTTCTTTTCATTGCCAAAAGTAGACATCTGTTGTCTTTCAGATGCGTTATTCTTTGGCAAAAAAACAAATAGTGAATCTGTACAGAATGTCTGGGGGGGGGGGGGGGGCGCAGTTGTAAAGACATGGGGGCAGGGCGCGTCATCCAGAGTCTATATCCCATCAGGCGGTGCAGCTCCTCTCTGTGTGACGGTGTGTCTGTCTGTGTGTGTGTGTGTGTGTGTGTTGTGTGTACACGCCTGCGAGCCCTCAGGCTAGGCGTCATACTTCTTCCCCGTTTTGTGGATTTGGTGGAACAGAGTCATAGAGAAAGCCATGCCCAGCAGCTGTGGAAGAGGAACATATACACACAGTAAGCAGCTATGTCACAATATAACGCATGTGCTTACAGTATGTGTGCCGCCCGTGTGTGCGTGTGTGTGTGTGCGTGCGTGTGCCGCCCGTGTGCGTGTGTGTGTGTGTGTTTGATGTTGATGCTCATGGCTGGTTTGTGAACTTTTTGATGCACAATAAATGCTATAGTAAAGAAAGAACATATTTCCTCTTGCCCTTACACACACACACGCACACACACACACACACACACACACACACACACACACACAGTCTGTCTGGGGCTCTGTTGATATCTCGGTGATGGAAAAATGAACATCAGAGACAGAATTAAGTCTGTGAGGTAAATTGATATGCCACTGAATCAAAGTCGCTGCCAGGCTCTTTGAAGTTTGAAGTTTCCATTACCCCTGACACTCCACATCAAACACATTCTTAAGGATGATCCTAAAACCATTATGTTCCCTTGCCTGCATGCAGACTAAAGTCTACTACAGTATATACAGTATAGTCTTAATACAATGACAACCTGAACTTCACTCTAGCTGAAGTTAGTTCCAGTTATATGCTTTAATGCTTTGATTCTCTTGCATTTACAGTAGTCAAACCTAATAGGGCTGCTTATTAAAAAACACTACCTGTCAATCATAATGAAACAAATTTAGGGAAACAAAATTGGCAAGTGGCATGGCGGTAAATACACCTTTGGTTAGCAATGGTCAGGACCATTTAAATCCATTTTAACCAAGCATGAACCCAATTATCTACACATGCCTCATCTTTCTGGCTGTGACATACACAGCTTTCATAATGTATTTCCTGTCTTGGTTGTGTTTAGGCAGCGCGGGAATCACCCCCCTCTAGGATGAAACAAACGTCCAACAAGCACTCCTGTGTGTCAGGAAATACAATTTGCCATGCGAATATCAGAATCAGACTTTTTAGAAAGTAATTTTGCCCGTACAAGGCATTCATCACGTGTAGTTGGTGCAGTGCAAACCATTACACGCTGATTATGTAAGTTACACATTTGAATGTGAAATACTTACATTCTGGCTGTACTACTAATCTAGCATTTATATACGCGTGGGGAAACGGGGGGTGAAGAATAATTGTGAACGCTGCACAGTAATTTCAGCAAATACATTTACTGTACCTCCACCAATGTTATGTTTTCACCCCAGTCTGGCTGTTAATTAAAACAATATCAAACTTTGTGGACACTATATTTTCCATCACTACAATGAAAATATTACTACTTGATGCCAATGGAAACAAACAGAGTACTTTGTTTCCATTGTAGTATTAGAAAAGAATAATGAAATGGACGTAAATAATGACATTTGTTCAAAACAAAAACCATATACTGTACCCTGGACAAACATGAATTGTGGATGAAATGCTCGCAGGCGGTCTACTCTCTACTCTGCTGTGTTATATTTCTGATGAGTCTGCTGGGGCTGATGACGGATGTTTACACTATGTTCTTGAGCCAGTTAACGGAACAGCAGCCGTGTATGTTATCTGCTCATGAATACATAGTGGTCTGCAGAACATTTTCCTCTATCGGGGTGAACTTTGACCCCCAGCTCAACCTCTAGCTCTATTCCTTTGTATGAAAGTATGAAACAGACAGACTTCACTGGGAGATTTACTGATAGAACTACCACAGACTTCCTAAACCATCAAACCAGGCCAGGAAAGGCTCTACAAGGGCAAGCTTGAGTGGTAAGAAGCACTAAGCTAAATGGCTAATGAGCAAAATAGTAAGATACAGAGTAGATGTGAATGTGAGGTGGGATTTGGGAATATTAAAAGCTTCCGGAAATGATTGGAGATGCTGTACGGCAAGCAGGCTGGATGAAATACAGATAATAACGCAGGTGTAGGCGAGATCGGATATGTCAGACAGCTCCTCTGAAAAAGAGTGGGAAAAAAAACTTAGCACAAACTGCTAAGCTAGCAAGGGTTGACCCACAGACATAGAAGTCTCCGACAAGACTGTAAGAGCCAGAAAGTGCATGCTCAATCCACGAGTCTTTGCAAGGCATGGAAAGGAGGACAAGTGAGACAACACCTCTTTCTCAGTATGTTGTCTCCTCTCGAACTCTGTATTTCTGCTTTATATTCCATTTCTCTACTTCCACAGACTCACCGGTGTGCAGCCAGACATACAGCCAGGCATAGAGCCAGGTGGCTTTATTTTCCCCAGACAGGATCGGGGCAAGCTAGACAGTGGCTTCAATATTTCACTGAGCACATCCCTTATCACACGATGGCAAGATAAATGGGCTGAAGAGATGAGCACATGCATCTTAAAATGTTGTCGAATACAAGGGTGCCCATGGGGACTGCATAACATAGCAGGGTTAACACAGCTAAAGCTAATCAAATGAATTGTGGGAATGTTTGATGTTAGGTGTTTTGATAAGCACTGACAACTCTACGGACTAATCGACGCTTGCTACTCTGGGTTCAGGTTAAGGGTATGCCTAATATACTGGGGCAACAAGATTGTTACCCAGGGGGGCAGGGTCTGACTCTAGGCTTGAAGCAGCTGTGATCTGTGGCGACTGATGGTACTGCAGCTGGACCAAGCAACATCAATACACACCCCATTCATAAATTCCTTAGCGGTTTTACTGCTCCGCAAATGTTTTTCCAGGTGCCACACTTCGCTCATATGGTGCTTCAGAACATTCTCTTGGAGCTTATGCACATATATTTTTTCTTACAATGTAACTAAAGCCATTTTGGACAATTATTTGTCATGATGTAATAAACATGCGACATAGTCCTATGCTCGTGCCTGCTGTTGCTCGTACATTTCTCGTGCACTCTTAATTATAATCTCGTGCTTTACTGTGACAACGTGCAAATACTTTGTGAGATTGAGCGACCATTTTCTATTAATAAGTCTATGTTGTTACCTGTACTACCAGGATGACCATTCCAATGGTTCCCAGCAAGTGTTTGTTGTCATCTAACCACTCCTCCACCTTCTCAAAGCAGCCCTGAAATACAACAATGACAGGTCAACACACACACACACTGCTTCTCTAATATCCCATACAGTATACTTTACTACTATTTTGCACATGCCTGTTTGATAACACATAAATGTAATTTACTAAATGTATATGAATCCTATGCATACAGTACTATATATTTGTATTTCTTCCTATGACCCCATTCTGCATGCACATACAAAAACAATGTTTCAGCTGACATGCTGAAACATTTTCAGCGTGTCATTAAAGATAAATAAATACATATTTTATATATTTCTTTTTTATCTGGAGACAACAACACTCCCTTCCAAAACCTCCTTACAGTGAATTATTGATGCCTGTATCAGGTGGGTCAGGGTTTTCCATTCTAATAGATTTTCCTATTCGTCTGAACCGCCAATATTAGCTATAGCTGATTCATGGTGTTGCCAGGAACAATGAGCAGGTTCTGGATTATGCATGTGCCTGTCTCTACATGTAGGTACCTATAATAAATGCAACGATAGAGGTCATAACAGATCATGTGTGCTAAGGCATGTGGAGCTTTGATGAACACATTTGAGAAAAAAAAAAAATCTACCAAGTGATCAATTTTGCAAGTGGATATTGCCTGCCTGAGTGACTAGCACTTTATAATGTGCTGTGCTTAAATGTATTTCTATATTTCCAACCCCGCCCTGCTGAGTTTTTTGGCAGGTCAGTACATTTAAAAGAGCCTGTGGCGACCTAACCACATACTGTATATAGGTTGCAAAGTTCCAGATGGGTATAATGAAGTAGAATACAAGGCTATGTGTGTGTTTCCTCTGGGCAGGATTACATACAGCGTCTGTCTGTCTATTCTCATTATTGTCTGTTACACAGTATTACATCCTTAAATCCACTACTCATAGTGGCTAACAAACCAATACAAGTTGATCGTAATAGTGTAAGAGAGAGACAGAGAGAGGGAGAGAGAGAGATAGTAAACACTGGTACTGGTTATTTGTGGATTCTAGGGCTGTCCCGCATACCATTTTACAGATTTCAAATACTTGCTGGTATTTCCGAACGAGTATTCGAATACTCTTTTATTTAAAACACCATTAAAAACACTCAACTATAATTAAGAAGTATAACAGAAGTAATCTTCGATTCCTAGCTTCAGTGAGCACACATGTAAACATAGCCATGTGCTCAAAATGGCCACTTTGATTGACACGTCAATTGAGCCAGTCAGAGCTGTCAAATAGCATATACCTCCTGTATTACCCAATAAGAGTGTGTGTTGAATGAATAGCCTCACTCTCTTCTTATAAACAGAGCCAATTGCATTCAATTGTGTTGATGACACAGTGTAGGGCAGGCAATTACATTTCAACATGTGGGTTTATATGGAGACAGTATGGATTAATGGGAAAACTGAATGCATAATGTGAAAAAATGAATACTCAAATCCCAGTATTTAAATCGAATACATACACAACGAACGAATACTCGAATAATCGAATATTTGGGGCCAGCCCTAGTGGATTCAATTACATAGAGGAATTTTCATTCATAGCAATAGGGTAATGTATCAAATAATTTCCATTCATTGGATTGAATCATAGTAGCTTACTGTACACATATTTGTAACGTTGTGTTTTTTTTTTGTATGACTTAAGGAGGGTGGGCTAAGAAGGCACTTAATAAACGCAGACACAAAAATCAATCGCAGGGGGCCTCAAGATTTGGGAGGCCCCCTGCTGGCTAAAACTTGTCTCTTAGTTGTGTATCATTGATAAAAAATACAGTATGTGTACATAAAATCACACTGACTGAACTCAATTCGAGCAGCAAAAATGTCTCTCTAAAAAGTTGTGACATACTGTAGCTAAATGTCCCCTGTAAATGTCATATAAGCATTCAGTCCTGCAACTTGTTTTATATAATATGTTATGTTATGTCATCATACTAATTCAACTACAGACAACTGTCAAATTGTGGATGTTATGTGAACAAAGCACTCTATTATAGTATATCTCACCCTGTTCCAGAACATGTTGGTGGAGTTACGGCCACATTCCTGGTAATGTTCCTGACAGCAGCGATCTGGAACAATCTTCTCTTTCAGAGCCTCGTGCCAGTCAGTGTATGCAGTCACACCGCAACACTTCCACTGTTGGTAACACACGCACACAAGTACGCACGCACATTAATACAAATGTCTATGTAATGTGAACAGACCACAAATGTCATGGATAACACTTCATAACAGAGTTTGTATTTTAAGTGTGATTTAATAAGGTATGACCTGCAGAATACTTTTGCATTTCAGGAAAGGCTACATAACCGTCTGATGAATTAACTACATACAATATGCATTTGAATAAAACTTTACAGAAAATTACAGAGAAATAGATTCCCTCAAGTGAATTAATGTGTCCTGTGGATTTATTAATTTAAAATCCACAAGTATTTATCTGCTATGAATGTATTCTAGACTATAATGTACAGTAGATTTACACCCATGACCTTCTATGATGTTGTGTTATGTGAGTGTTTGCAGGCAACTGTACCTCTGCCTGTATGATGTTCCAGGCATTACGCAAGCCTACGTTGTTGTCTGAGTTGTACAGGGCCAGGCCATCTTTCAAATCCTGCTTTGCATTCTCACTCACCTGGGGATTCAAATCCAGAAACACCCTTTGTTTGAGAACTTGAGTCTTGAGTGTTGAGTGCAATAAAGGAATACTTTATTATATAAACACTTTTTAACTTAGTGCTCAAATCACAACAAACATATCTGGTCATAGATATATTTGCAATGCCATTTTATAAGAAAGTGGACATCGTGATAAAAGGTCTACTAACTCTAGCCAAGTTGGGGAAAGGGTTTGTCTGCCACTTTAAATCCAGGATCTATGAGCGGTACCCTTGCTCACAGTCTCTGAGGAACACTGCAAATTGTATTGCAGGGAATGCCTGTTATTTGCAACTGATCAACTTGGTGTTTGGAGCCACACGGGGTTTGCAAACTTGAGTTGTCTAACCAAGGCAGCAGCAAGACACCAAAGCACGGCTGTACACAAAAGCAACGGTGCTTTTGAAAAAAATGTGAGAACCTGAGTGGATCTACTGCTCAATGAACACATGCACTGGGAAATGGATCTCCACAAAGAAAAGGTGAAGAGAAGTACTGTACGCTGAGGAAATATTGAAAATACTGGATGCATCCGAGGATGCTCCGTACGCTACACGCTGTGCGAGCTTCAGCCAGTACACTTGCTGACTGCAACATCAGACAGACATACAAGCTGTTTATTCAAATCTTACACATTGTGTGTGTGGCCAGCTGACCCTGTGAGAATCTACTGTTATGAATGATGTAGTTTTCAAATACACATGTGTGTACCGTCACCTAACAACATATAATGTGTCAAATATGGATGCGCAAAAATAAGAAACCTGGCGAAAATAAATGCATTTTGATAATGGGTAAAATTGACCCGGTGTGGCGGTTATAGGTATAAATGCCAGTGTTTTTTATCTGGATTTATCTTGACTATATTTAACAATATGGAGTGGAACACAACACCATTTTAGGAAAAGTCAAAGACTGGGGGACTTCAATATATTATTAAAACATAGTCATGTACAATTAAAAAACCTCCATGGGTAAAAATTTACCCCGTGGCGGTTCTATTGTTAAACTAAGCCCAAATATTTATAGAAATCTACAGTTATGCTAAATTAGTTGGCATAACTCAATGCCACAATAAATAAAAGAATAGGCAAACGCTAGATATAACGTTAAAATAATAATCATTTTGATAATACTGCATCTCAAATGCATGCACATATGGTATATCTCTGGTTTGTTGTTTACTACTTGTGTTTTTATTTCTATGCTTTCACTTCTATGTTGATTATTTTCAATGTTGATTATTGAGGAATGATGTTTTCGTTCCTTTCTGTATTATTCGTTTGACAGCAGACTTAGAAATTACATTATAAAAGTCAAATATTTCTAAATTAAAGTAAAGGCACACCCCTAAACACTCCCCTTTTTGACAAGTTAGGGTCCCTCCTCCCTGCCTTAATAACTTAATATATGCTGAAAACCTTAGAGAAAGTATACTGTTAAAATAACTTTGTAAATGGTCTGCTTTTATATAGCACTTTCCAGTATTTTTGCCTCACATTCACACACTGATGGTGATTGCTGCCATGCAAGGTGCGGCCAACCACCGGGAGCAGTTGGGGGGTTAGACATCTTGCTCAAGGATGCTTACAGGTAGGTCAACACCGGGGTTCGAACCCACGACCTTCTAGCTGGGAGCGCAACACCCAAATCACTCGACCATCCTGTCCTCGTAAATAAGAAACATAATGAGATTGCCAGACTTGGCAATGACTAGCGTTTAAAACTTAGGGCAACTTCGTCACGTGTTCCTACACAAGGTTTAACAAAGGCTTTAGTTCTTGAGTTCAAACAAAGAGGAAAATTAACACACAAGTAAAAGAATATACATTATAATATTTTTGTCCTAGGCGAGATTTTGGAGGCTTGCGTTGGCTTTTAACAGGGTTTCAACCTACGCAGAATACCTTGTTTTTGTTATAATCCAGACAACTTTGTGAGTTGTCTAACACTTCCAGTAAGCGGCTAATATCTTCAGTAATCTGTCGTACATCTTCCTTGGGAATACATCATATCATGAACATCCAGTTCGGCACGAAGCTGCACTCTGCCCAATGAGCTACGACGAAGGCATCCTCGCGGCGCTGTGATCACAGAATAAACCATTACGTCATTTAAGCAATCCGCCGTGAGCGACAGCTTTTGTTCAGTGGATTCCAGGAGGAACTGATCGCCAGCAAAGGTTAGCACCACTCCTAGCTCGTACTCGCGGACACGCGCTCTGCGCTTGGAGACCTAGTCCAAACAGCCATCATCTGAGTCCATGTTAGAAGTTTTCCCAGAACAGGTAAATAAAATGTATGGTTCAATTCCACTGGTGATAGCCCACACATTTCTCTATTTCTCTTAGCTTATGTGCTTACCCCAATCTCAATTTCCTAATTTCTCCCTTGCTGCCCCAGTTAAGCCGTGTTAGTGTTCAACCTGGGTAGGGCAAATAGTCGGACGCTGTCTGTTGTCAAACGGTGTTTGCCTTGGTTTTACAGTCAACTATTTGTATTCCTTTAACAACAATTTATTAGCTGCTGTGTGAGTTACAGTATTTCAATAGCTGGTGGTGTTTTGCAGTTACGAAGGAAAGGGTGGTTGTTGTGCTGATATTATTATTGCTATTGTGTGTGCGTGTAATGTTGTTCTTATCAAAATGGTTCTTCTTTCTATTTTCAAATAAACATATCATTGTTTTATTGTAAACCTTATGTCAGTGTGATTGTGATATAGGACACAGAGTCAAGAAATTAATAACATATTAATAATACAGTCCTTTAATTTGACACCATTCCAAGCTGCAGATACAGAATTTTGATCTAGATACTGGCTAAAACAAGTGGGTCATGCCCCGCAGTTATGATATTCATGGACAGGATATCGAGGCGTAGTCGTGGTGGAGACGGGTTGCGTTTCAGTAGCCTGGGGATCTCATCACTGCTTTTTGCAGATAATGTGGTCCTGATGGCATCATCGGTCCGTGATCTCCAGCACTCACTGGTTCGGTTCACAGCTGAGTGTGAAGCGGCTGGGATGAGGTTTAGCACCGCTAAATCTGAGGCCATGGTTCTCTACAGGAAACCGATGGAGTGCCTATGGGTAGGGAATGAGTCCTTACCCCAAGTGAAGGAGTTAAATTACCTCGGGGTCTTGTTTGCGAGTGAGGGGACATTGGAGTTGGTTATTTTTCAGGAGGGTGGCTGGCTAATCCCTTAGAGATAGGGTGAGAAACTTGTCTATCTATGAGGAACTCGGAGTAGAGCGGCTGCTCCTTTGTGGAGCCAGTTGAGGTCGTACGGGCAA
This sequence comes from Amblyopsis rosae, assembly GCA_025399935.1. Lineage (NCBI taxonomy): Eukaryota > Metazoa > Chordata > Actinopteri > Percopsiformes > Amblyopsidae > Amblyopsis > Amblyopsis rosae. Next base: position 11,603 of record JAODTR010045232.1, on the reverse strand, counting down.
GGATGTCCCCTTATGTGCCTCCCTAGGGAGGTGTTCCAGGCACGCCCACCTGGGAGGTGGCCTCGGGGAAGACCCAGGACTAGGTGGAGAGATTATATTTCCACACTGCCAGGGATCGCCTCGGAATCCCCCAGTCAGAGCTGGTTAATGTGGCTCAGAAAAGGAAGGTTTGGGGTCCCCTGCTGGAGCTGCTGCCCCCGCGACCCGACACCAGATAAGCGGATGAAGATGGATGGATGGCATTTGAAAAGAAATAGTGAGCTGGAGATAAATGTGGGTTTCTGGGTGAAAAATTGCAATCGATAAGTAGTAATATAATATATATTCATATAATATAGATTCATATTTAATCTGATATGTTAAAAAGTTATACATTCAGTATAGCACAGTTTGCCATGCCTGTGGGGTTCGGTTAACTACCAAGACAGACTGACGGGCCCCAGCAGCAATGGGTTTTATGAGAAAATATTGCATTTCCTGCCAGAAATGCACTTTATAAATGATATAAAGTGTTTTTTTTAAGCTCAAGGCATTAAAGTTGTGCCTGTAAAATATGTCCCCCATACAATCAGAGGGGTGGAAAACTCTGTCAATGGCTGATAGAAGAAGGCACTTTCAACTATTCCTTGATTTTATTATCATCTTTACTCAGAGAAAATTGACCAGCTTTCAGTTAAACATTGCTTTTAGGGTGTTGAGTAAATTGCAGATGTTAAAAATAAAAAAAAACTAAATAACAGAACAGTGAGAAACAATAGATAATGACAGCTGTACAGGAAACTCACTCAGCTTCATTCAAGAGTGTTGTTTTGCTGAACTGTTCATCAGACCATACACAGTGATAACAAATAAGCAGGTTTACTAGGCAAAATATGTCTTACAAAGTATTAAAGACAAGACACAGAGAAAGACACCAAGAAAGTCACAACTTTGATCATATAGGAAGTTAGATTAAACATGAATTAAATTGCTTTAGCTATTTATTGGCATAGTGTAAAAGCCAGAAAATTGTTTTTCCAAATTGGAAGATTTATGTAAACTATGGGTTGCTGAATTAAACGTCAGATACATTTTTTTTTTAATGCTAAGCAATTAAAGTTTACCTAGCAATGCAGTGTGTTAACATTCATTAGTCACATAGTCTACAGTATACCCAATTTAAAACACACTCAAAACCCACATAATCATGGGTTCATATTACAATGTTGGTTGCTGGCTTTGCTTATGCAAAGCAGCGTGTGTGTGTTTGTGTGTGTGTGTGTGTGTGCATGTGTGTGTGTGTGCGTGTGTGTGTGCGCGCGCGCGTGTTTTACACTGCTAGCCAGCAATGTAAAATACACACAAAAACACTTTGATATACAAAACCCTTCAAAATCAGTATTTTGCAGCAAGACGGGATGAAGAGAACAGAATCATCAATCTCTGGCTTTTACTCCCTTCATGTTCCATCCATCGTATCCTGTCTGTCTCGCCTGTTTGATGCCGATGGCTCATTACTGACTCCTCACCATAACAATTGCTATAGAAAAGGGACCCCCAAGAATTCAGCGAGTCTGTAGTGTACCATTTCTCCAGTTAGCTAATGATCCAATCCCACTAACAAGAAGCAGACAAATGACTACTACTAAAAAGAAAAAGAGATCTGATTAGCAATGCTGACCTATTTCCACCTGCTGAAAGGGGGAGCAGAGCTAGCTAACATCACATCTTTGTTGCCTATTAGCCTATTATTGCTAATTTCTAGACAAATAACCTTGTTAGGTTAAGCCTAAAACCGCTCACGGGAGAAACAGGCTGTAAACAATAAAAAAAATCAACACAAAATGATGCAGCTAGTTGGGGACCTGGGCAAACGGTGACCAGAGGTGGACACACACTGGCAAAAAAGCGCAGCTCTGGACATTAAAATAGCAGTCAAGATTTACACGTAGGCAACCGTTTTAAGATCACCGGTTCTGAGAGCATTCTTTCGGCAAATTTTGTCTTGATGTGATGACACTGAAGGCCCAGTGTCCAGGATCACGTTGTGCTTCTGCTATTTCCAATGTAACGAGTAAATTAATTAACGGCGACAATAATTTTATCTTGCATTTATCTTGCAAAAAAAAAAAAAAAATGTGAAAGTGTGCGTTGCTCACTGGCTCTGAATACCCTGAATACAGACAGATCATGGGTAACAGGAGGGGTGGGATGGTGCGCTCACATGAATCGAAACAGACCAATTGGCGGGGACAGAAATTAGAAAAGTACCCTTACATGGACATTTTAAATCTCTTCCAGACGGCAAAGTTGATAGAACCAAAGTTATTTGTAGTCACTGCAAAGTTGAATTTTCTTTTCACCGGAGAACTTTGTGTCTAAATGCAATAAACACAGTTGATGCTAGCAAATCACCCACCCAAACAAAGAGTGGAGGGAGCAATGTCCGAATTACCGGTTAGAAAATCCTTCATAACTTGGAGAATTGTCCGGTTGCCGAGACTTTCATGTTCGTCGTTCCATTCAAATAAATACTTTAATGAAACAGTCACCCACACTATTTTTGTGCCTTGTGTAATAAAGACTATAGGTATTGTCTATAGAGGAAAGTAAACATATGAATGTCTTTGTTAGATTTGTGATAAGCAAACAGCATATTTGGAATTAGTTTGATAAAAGCCTAATGTAAACTCTATGTAACTATGACTATAGCATATAAATTAGGATGTATTTGTTAATTTATGACATTTCCCCATGCAGAAAGGGCCCAAATAAGTGCATAACATTTGACCAAAATGCAGGAAATTAAGTTTTAGACTCTCTAACATGCCAGGTTAATTGTTGTCACAACACGGCAAAATTTAAAAGAAACTATCAAATATAAAACCAAAGCTATATGCCACTGCAATACATTTATTAGTGGGGGTATGGGGGTATAGCCTTGTGAGACCACCCTTTCATTCATATTTATGTTGAGATTTACATGAAATATTTTAACTGCTACTGTGTATGGGGAATACTGCTAAAACACCTTATTTGTCTGCAAACCAAATGTGTATTTTGTTTATATAGCAGTACTTTTACAATAAAAGTGTGAAATACACAGTTTTCCATCCATCTTCATCCGCTTATCCAGAGTCGGGTCACGGGGGCTTTAAACTTTACACAGTTTTTGAATTACTTATTGAATTTTGGACAAAACAATGGAATTAATCGCAGTTAATTGCATAAAATCATGCAATTAATCGTGATTCAAGATTTTAACCGTTGCCCAGCACTAGTAAATATATAGTTCAGTATTTGCGTCCTGAGCAGAGGATGACATCACACTCCCTCTGTGTATGTTGTAATCTGAGCTCCTAAATGAAGCCATTTTATGCTGGTTCTGCTGCATTTGCATGCTAGTGCAAATGGCCTATGTTGCATTTCTTTTGGTTTGAGATGCAGGTGCCTTAGTGCGACATCTAGTGGTAGAAAGTCATATAGGCGCACTTTAAGTAACAGTCATATAGGATTAGCCAATGTTAGGACACAGTGTAGCTTGTATAGTGTAGGAATCATTTTCTGTCACTCAATCCTGACTAGAGACTAGGTGGTGAAATGTAGCTTTTGTTTCCTATTGTTCTGACAGAAGTCTACACATAAGATGAGCTGACATTTTCTCAATTTGCCCATGTCTTCTCAAACACTCCCAAGAAGTATGCTTAGTGCTTACTTTACTTGGAGCACAAGAGAGTAGTTAATTCTACGTTAAGGACACTAGAGCCTGGGCTCGAGGCTGCTGTCAGATACAGGTCTAAGACATGGTGACACATGGACTTAGGGGACAATCTAGCTATCTGAGACCTGTCAACATCTCACAGACTTCTAAACAGGTGGTCACACTGCCTACTAATCACATTGACTCCATGCACCATGGACACAGGTATTTCTAGTTAACTAGTTCTAGGTTAACGAAAAAGTAAAAAGTAAATGCCGCAAAGCTTATGAAAATATTGTTTTTTATTAGCATTATTTAGTAATAAATGTTATTATATATATATATATATATATATATATATTTATATAAATATATATTTACTGTATATCTAAACAAAAATAACAAGAATCTATGAAATAACCTCTAAATTCTGAATATGTAAATGGACATGCATACAGTCAGTTGAAGGTGATCCTTCTGTTGCCTTTTTTCTAGGTTCCCTAACAACAGTTCATTATTAATAATTCTTATCTGCTCCAGTTTCTCTGTGGGTCAAATATGTAGCCTATGTAGCATATTGTAGTAGGCTACACAGTACAGTAGTTGCACGAGGGGAGGACTCCTTTCCCTGATCTGAGGTTGTTGTTGAAATATTGTGTGGTCAGGGATCGAGTATAACTCTGCCCATGCAAGATAACATGACGTGAGCAGAAACATCAAGTCTCATGACTCTCTTTCTGCTATAGAGATTGTGCGAAAAAATTACCACAGCCCTGGTGCCCCCCTTTTCCAAGCCTCATGTTTCCTTCATTCTTGTGCGGTTGAGATGCCTTCGTAGCTCACTCTGTCAAGCTCTTCTAAGGTTCCTCCTTAACACCTAACACCTCCCCTCATTTTATCCATTCACCTTAACCTTTCCAGTCCCTTTTCACCCTCCCCTTACCTGACACAGACTCCCTTCACACTCCATTACACTTCTTTCACACATTTCATCCTCAATACATTCTCTTCTTTTCTTTCCCAAGACACTGTGCTATCTATCTCTAATTTCTATTTAGAAAAATAATCCCAAGAACAATCCTCCTTTGCAAACAAATGTAAGACAAAAACAATTGAGGAAGTACAGTAGCAAAAAGGATTGTGAACCCTTTATCTTTAACTGTATTTAATTATCTCTATTTCTGCATGAATATTAATCAAAATCACAGAAATAGGCTAACTCATTTCAAACTGTAATATCATAAATGCAAAGGAAGACACATTGTGTGTGAATGGAGAAAATTGAGTACTATTTTAGACCCACCTGAACAACCACCTGGATGGATGATGATTGGGCGATAATCGTTCTTTTCAGCTGAGCTTGCAAAACCGGGCTATAAAAAAGGAATAGTCCTTGTGTTCTTTCCGCCAACCATTCACTTTGAATGCTTTCCCGCAGCACAAACCTGCCAAGCTCTGATTTTTGGTCCTGACCAAATAAACCTTCATCTGCGGGCTACCCAGTGTGTCAGTAAAGTTGTCCCCTGCACCAATGAGGTCGCGGCACTAAAGACTGATGGCTGTAATCTGGTGTGTGACTAAGCCATCTGCTCTGGTCAGATGCTGAGACACTGCATGGCTGGCTAGGATTGCACTGCTCTGTCTTGTATAGCCTCTAATCAAAACCTATGGCTGCTGGCTACAGAAACCTATATGTCTCAATGTACAACACAATGAGAGAGAACAGGAATCAGACCGTAAATAAACAGAAAGGATGTTCCTACATAAATAATGACATCTGTTCACTAAAGACATAGGTTACAGCAGACACATCGCTTATGAAACGATTATGACCCGTTTGGTGACATGAAATATACATTTTGCAGACCTCAGCCGGCAGACTTTTAAATAGTGCCATGCGCTGTTTAGGCCTGTAGTAAATTAATGCCTTATGATTTTATGAGATCAAACCCCAGAAGTGAATTAGTTATTCCTCTGATGGGAACCCCTGGCAAGGGAGAGAGCAGCCTCACACAGCATACTTTATCACCATAGATAAACACGATGAAGAGAAAAGGGAAGAACTATGTTAAGGCCACCTTTCATGGCTGATATCAAATGTTCCTTCATCTGATCATTTGACATTCCTCAACATATTGTAAATCTGAATCATACAGAAACACATTAATTATGTTTAGAACTAATATTATTATCAACAGCAACCTCTCCTGAATATGTATAACTAGGGATGGCACGATAAACATTTTTCAGTCCTGATACTGATACAGATACAGTACCTGCACTTTGGGTACAGGTACTGGCCGATACAGATTACCGATGCGATTCCAATGTTAAATTAAGTTGCATTCCTCTGAGGAAGAAACTGGGAATCATGTTTTGTGTTTTCGCTCCCTGCGGGCCCCGTAGTACAACTACTAAGGGATATTAAAACAGGAGTGGGTGGTGCCCCGTTTGAATATTAATAATAATATTAATATTAATAATAATAATAATAATAATAATTGTACTTGACCCCCTACATAGTCTAAGCCTCTTCTGTTTATTAGCATTACGTGACACTATTACATTATGCAGTTTATTTTACCTACTACTGTTGTTTACTCTATATTTAATTATGAGTTATGGGTAATTATTGAGACTGCAATGTGATTACCGGTAAGGGCTATATACATTAACTTGACTTGAATTATGTGATGTACATAATACATATACATAGGCCTGTACTGCATGAAAAACAGCCTACATTTAGAATAGAATGATACAGCATAACTTATGGTGTGACAGGCATGTAGCCCACACCAATGCATTTATGTTACATTTGAATTAGTTATAGGCATTTGAATGAGAACGAGCAATGTATTGACCAAATGCAAGATTTTTATGGTGTTTTGCCAGCCATAATGACATATGGTGTTCTGGTAGTAACACATAGGAGCAAATTATTTGTGACCCTTTTGGCATTTTGTATTCCTGTGCCTTTAGCAAACATTTATAACGCATCGATAGGCTATTACATACCAACCAAAGATATTATGGATTCATTCCTCTCTGGCTGTATCAGGTTACTGTGTTTTTGTCAAGTAGCCTATATCAACTAAATAACACATGCACTCGTCTTGGAGAAGTTCAGTGGATGTCTTTATCCAGTTTCATTTTTAGCCCTATCAATGGCTGTGGTCTGGACCTCGGTGACCTCATAGCTGGATAAGGGCATGATGACAGCCCATAATAGACATGACATGACCATTATATGAGGTGAGTATGGCTTTTACAGTGCGGTACACAGTCAAGGATGAATCCACTGCTACAGACACTGTATGTCTCATGTGAAATGTCAATGCGCTGTATGAGCAGCATGTGCACCAATCAAGGTGTTTAAAGTGTGAAATGTGTCACTCCGTGTTCATAAGCCTTGATGAAATATTCTCATATACTGTACTGTATGTACACCAACACAACAGGATAAATATTAGCATTGTTGAGTAAATCATTATTGATTTACCTAAATCATTGTATTTCTTTTATTTTTAAGTTTGAGAATGCATCGTTTAGTGTTTTTGTGTGTTAATGAAATCAAATGAATTGTAGAGGGCCGTTGACACACATTCTTAAAGCACTTTGTTAACACAATGTATACTTATCATACTATACTTCATCAGACCAAAATACTAACCTTTTCAAGTTAAACAAGTTTATTGGGACCTGGGCTTTAGTTACTATTTAACATAATGCCTGATTCCTGTATTTTGTTCAAATTTTCTCTGGATATAATCTGTGTGAATACATGGATACATACATGGTGATTTAGGAGGCTAAGGCTAATATGTGTAACTGAAAGGTAGGATCCAAATCTCCATTAAAATGTTGATAATACTGATATTATTATTGATATTATTACCAGTTAACATTCACAAAACCCTTTACTAAAACAATTTAGCTATCTTTACAAGTTATGGAAATATTGCTGGGAAGTCAAGGCTACACTTACAATTCTATTGAGGAGATGGGGTTAGGGCTTTTTTAAAAGTAAAGCCGCTAATGTGGTGTGTATAAAACAAAAGACATATTTACTTCTGACAGGGTGTGCCTGGAAAGCCAGATCCAAATCTTAGAATGGATTGGCTGCTAAGTACATTTTTTATCTGCTTCAGAAAGCAACTTTGAGCAATAACCTCTGAACAAAATACAGGAATTAGCTGACAAGCCCTAGAGGGGAATATAAAGATACATATTGCATATAAATCGTGACATCTACCAAGCATGTGTCCTTGAGAAAAGGCAGAACTCTTGGAACATTTGTTTTGTGGTGGTTCTAGGGTTGAAGGGACTTATCCCATACTATGGATGTGAGTACATTGCGGAGCTTAGCATAGCATCTTGTGTTTGTAATGCGACCCCACATTGATACTAGCCTATAGCTTGATCCTACATACAGTAGAGGTCATGGGAATCACCGACACATACTCTCACGTGAACACACACATACACACACACACTCGCATTAGTCAGACCAATTAAAAGAAGCCAACTGGTGGGGATTGGACTGCAATGTGTGGCTTCATCTTTGACCCTTGGGTTAAGGGCAGGGGGAAGAATCTTGACCTCTCTGACAGAGAAACACTGACATCTGTAATTGAACGCTCGATGCAACACATGGAGCTGTACACTCCAATCACCAGACACCCATTTTATTTCTGTGTGTGCACGAGAATTCAAATGAGCAAACGTTGAGATGGGAGCTCTCACATGCTCAGCTCTCAGTGAATATAACCTGTGAATTATTCAATGTCTTTTGGCAGTATGGAAAACTAAGCATATAATGGCACACCTTGGCACAAAGCAATAACACTTACAGTCATACGTAGCGTGGAAAACTGTTCTTACCTTGTCCGAATACACAAAGAACAGGATGAGCAATATCAGCTCTGCCAACAGAATTATCAGCAGAACAATGAAGAACTGCCATGAGAAAGAGAGAGAGAGGAGAGAGAGAGAGAGAGAGAGAGATGGATTAATATTTTATCCGTTGACAGAACTGCAACTCTACATACTGCATTACAGTGAGACCTGCCAATTTCAGTATAACATTTAGGATACACGCCAATGGAAAGAGTAACATAAAAAACAAACAAACAAACAAACTAAAAAGAGATTGATTTCCCAGAAGAATGATAATGCAGTCTCACCAAACCTTTTCTATCAAGGAGAGAAACAAGGAGTTTTCTCTCCTTCGGATATATGGAAAACTAGATTTTACAAATATCAAATCGACAGTGGGCGACAGTTTCTGGTTCGATCCCGGCTAACTCATCACCAAATGTCGAGGTGTCTTTGAGCAAGACATCTAACCCTAACTGCTCCCAGTGGTCGCACCTTGCATGGCACCAATCACCATGTGTGTGAATGGGTGAATGTAAGGCAATATTGTACAGCGCTTTAAGTGGTCGGAAGGTTGGAAAAGTGCTATATAAATGCAGTCCATTTACCATTTAACATTGGAGGGAAAATAGTAGTCCAACTGTGAAAGCTTTATACAGCTGTCATATTTATTTGGGGATTTATTGTGATATGAAAGTGTTAACCCATTTGAAACAGCTGAGACATTCATTATTATACTTCTACAGTAGGTCGCTAATTAAGCATATCGCTGTCAATGTCGAGTTATTGAGCTGTTATAAATGAAATGTATTAGTGTGTAATTTATTATAGTATTGTGTAGGACTAGGACTACACCAAAATATACTGTTAAAGAGAGTTGTTACCATCATACATAATGGTAGAAGCTCAGCTCTGAGTGGGCATAGTACAGTAGGAGATTCAGAACATGGATCCGTCTGGATCGTTCACTCCAGCCTTCCCTTCTCTGTCTGTGGTGGTTCATATTTGCAGAAGGTGCAAAACTCCACAACTGACATTTGATGAGGGTTTTGATTGATGCAAGAGGTTTAAGGGATTGAGCTGTCTGTGATGTTAAACAGCTGCAAACCCTAAGATCCAACTCTCATTTAAGTCATAAAATCTCCTCAAATGCTGATTCTCACAAACACATCCCCACAGCACTAAATGGCAAAGCCTTCTGTCTCTCAACTATTCTAACGCACATTGAGAGAAATTTACAACTTTATGCAAAAAGAATTAAGTCCTGATCGAATACTGTATGGCTTATGTTGAATAATAGAACATTCCACATATTGAAATGCTGGCGTATTAGATGCCATAAGACTGGCTTTATAATTCAACCACTATGCTGTCTGACAATTCTGTCATTACGCTGTGACTAAAGCTATGCAAAAGACGTGATTGCTTAGTCTTAATTTGCAGAATGGGAGAATCCCACTGTTGTGATTTCATTTGACTCCCAGAGCTGCTGAGGTTTATTGAAGACAATGCCGGTCACCGTTGAGCTGGAACCGCTGGAGACCTAATTAAAGACTGTGACAAGTGCATACAGCATTACTGAAGTCTATCTGAAGGAGAACACTAGCGCAAAGTTTTGGACATTTGTATGTTCAAGACCTTTTGTGCATATACTGTAGAAATGAGAAGGTGAAAAGTGCCTTGGACATTTTTTTTTTCTTTTAGAAGAATATATTTTTGTCCATGCTGTTTATGGTTTTCTTATATTTTAAAGGAAAGTTTTTATATTTTCCATTGTTTGCCAATACAGGCGTTAGCATATGGTTTTCATAGGCTGTGAGCCCCCTCCAGTAGACGTGAGCTAGGTTTAAGCGTTATTTTTAGGGGTGTTTGTTTGGGAACCACGTTGAAAGGGAAGTAATACTGTTATGTATTATTTAAGGCAGACAACTGAAAAGGACACACACCCAAATGATACTCCCCCTACTGGACATGTGTTGTATGCGCAGGTGTTTGCAAGTCTCGCTTATTTTATAGATGTTGGAACTCACGCTGAGAAGCAGGCACTTGTTCTCCTTGATGGAACCGAGACAACCGAGGAAGCCCGTTACCATGACGACGGCGCCGATGGCGATGACCATGTTGGCGGCAGAGAGCGAGGGGAAGGAGGGTGAGAAGGTGGCGAAGCTGCCCTGGGACACAGAGAGCCAGATGCCCACCCCCAGCAAACCACAGCCGCATAACTGCAAAGCAAGAGAACACACGGGTCAGAAATAATAAACTGGCTTTGTTTGCTGTTGTCAGAAACAGGAAAACATGTTTATTTATAATGCCCTTAATCACACAGTCTCCGGGGCCTTCACAAGCCCACATTCATGTAGAAAACAACAGTGCTCCCTCACCTCAAAGATAAATACATTCCTGCTTTCTCCTTTGTTAAAGGTAAAGTATTAGTAAGTCATTCTCGAGAAAGCATCCTAAATTTTAACTCAAATCAAAACATAATCTTTAATGCCATATGGGTGCTCCCTCAGAAGCTTCGCCCCACACATTAGAAACACAATGTGAAGCCTAGGGTATTGTTGTTATTGTGTGGTCTGCACTACTTTGTTTATGTTCCTATTAGTACCAAATTGCTTAATCAGCCCGCACAGAGAACGGTACACTAGCGGTCTGCAAGGAGAAATTTGGTGAACTTGGCATAAAGTGTTTTAGCTTACAATCACTTGCTGGAACCAGTGTTGTTGTTTGGGTTTGAAACTCACACAGGGCAGCATGCACCTCCAGCACCTAGGGCTGTCACGATAATCGCAATATTGCAATACCGCGGTGTTTCTAACCCAACCGCCGGTACCGCAAACCGCAATGTTCACATTTAATTTTTTCCATGAGGCTAGCCCATCGAATATGACATCTGATCTAGGGCGTGTGCGCTATGTAAGCACAAATTCCCCCAGCCCCATACTGTATTAGCCGGTTGTAGCCTTTGAGAGTGTATGTATTTACGACACTCAGACGTTACGCTTTACAGCAGTTTACTACAGTTTAGTAAAGTGCTGTACTTAGT
>JAODTR010045221.1:0-13958 GCA_025399935.1 Amblyopsis rosae | reverse complement strand
TATCTATCTATCTATCTATCTATCTATCTATCTATCTATCTATCTATCTATCATTTATGTTTCTAGGTACCCCTGTAAAAACAGAATTAGTATATTAGAATATTCCTTACTATGACAAGAATCCCTTTACCTATATAATAACATGTCTAAGGAAGAACAGGTCATTAAGACCACACTGTCAAAATGAATACATGCAACCACCTGGAATAGAATCTGGTAGGCCAAAAATACATGCAATGTTTAGCCTGGGTGAGCCTAGCTTCTTATGTGTATGTGTTTTATACATGCACACGCACACGCACACGCACACACACACACACACACACGCACACACATGCACACACACGCACGCGCACGCACACGCACACGCACACACACGCACACACACACTGAGCACACAGCATTATGCAGCATGTGGTCCACAGATTAATGCTCCAAATAAGGCTTGCTCCTGTTTTCAACAGCATGAATGCACCCTCTGTTTGCGTACAAGGCTCGGGTAAGAAACGCTGGAGGGATTTGAGAAGGTTTTTGTATCTCCCCTTGTGCAGAAGGGACATCCCATTATTAGCTGAGAAGCTAAGGGAGGGTTTGGTCACAAAGGGTTAAAACCTGAGAGTTTGCTTTGGCATGACACGCAGAATTGTCTATTTTTCCCCTAATACATGTGGAAAACGGCCCCAAACAGATTTGAGTGCAGAACAGGTGCCAGCAATGCCATCTGCTTCCCGTTTTACCTCGGCTCCTCTCCCTCTCTTCCACTCTAATTTAGCCCTCCGTCCCAGATCACCCAGGTCTCTCTCCTCCTCCCCTTACACCAATGAGCTTGAACATGCCCCCTATGCCCCCACCCACCCACCCCTCATTGAGGCACAAGGTTCAGTAGGTGGATGAGGAGACAGAAATTGTAAAAAATTGATGCACATGTATATCAGATGTAATGTGTATGTGTTTCATTTAAACAACACAGCGTGAAGGTTGTGTTGTTTAAATGCAAGCTAGAGCAACCAAACCTGTCACGCAAACCAATTTACGTCGCTCCTCAAGTTACCTCATGGTCCGTTAAACTATTTTAAATCATCTCTGTTTGTTACAAATGACCTCTTGGCCTTGGCTTATTGTGGGTGTCAATAAACGTCTATAAAAAGGCATAGGGCCTTTGCTGCCAGATACAGGAACCTTTTAGGACATCAAATGTATGTTCCATGATGGTATAAGCCTCTCGATGTGCACGTGAATTAAGTTCCAAGTGTGTAGATCACAATATTGTATGCAGCAGTCAATTGACTAACATTCCATTACAGTGAGTAAGCATATTGAGGCAAAATAAGGCTGTAGTTCTCATAAAGTAAATATACATTTTTGTAGCTCACTAGATCACTTATGAAAATATATTCATGTAAAAGTGAAAACATATTGTTGGCTCCATTTTTGCAGTTACCCAAAGTGAAGAGGGCCAAGCCTCATTTAAAGTGTGGCGCCTGTGCCTTGGTGCTCATAACTTGAACCTGTGGTTTTCTTCTTTCTGAAAGGAGACTGCCAGTAATGAACACGTTAGGACAAAGGTGTGCCCTAAATGAGAGGAAGAAAGTAAGCAAGTCAGGTGACCAGTGGCAAATGCTCTACAGATTACAGATTCTGTCCAGGGACCAAACTCTGTCACCAGCTACAAAAGAGAAACGGAATAATTGTTCCAGTCAATGCTATAAAGAGTTGTTGAGACTTGTTGGTTCTGTTTTGAGGGTCTTACTCTGTGCAGGTGCTCTTTTCAAAGGCCGATCACTTCTTGGCCGATCCTGAATGTTTTGGTCCCGGGTGTTTGCTTGGGTGTTTTTCCTGTATTGTTTGCTCGGTGTCTGTGCCTGCTTGATGCTCAGCAATCTTTTCTTTCTCTGTAAACGACACGTTTTTCCCAGAGCACAAGCTTTTTAAAGAGTATAACCTGCTTAGAATTAATATAGGCTTACTTGGAGAGAGAGAGAGAGAGAGAGAGAGAGAGAGAGAGAGAGAGAGAGAGAGAGATTACGCAAAGAAATTTCCTTTGTCAGCAATGTTCATTTTAGAGTATGTTCTCCAGACGTTGTGGGGTAACAAATGTGGTCAAACTCTAAGATGCATGTTTTAAAATGGAACAATAAATCTTTTTAAAGTCACAGTTGGATCATCTTTTCATGGACAAAGTCCTGTACCCGACAGACAGCTATTCACTTCTCTGCAGTCTATATCTTTGTGAGTTGTCAATGTATTTTTGCTATACAAAATTAAAATCCAAACAAACGTAATAATAATAGTTTAAAAAAAACTTGAAAGCATTTAGTTAATTTTAATAGATTGATTTCAGGTCATAGCTAAATGCCTAATGCATGAGGCTGATAATCTTTCAGCCTATGAGTGAATTCATCAACATGTTGGATGTGAGGGGGCTGTTGTTCCAAACAAGGAGCTGGGCAACACTCTTTGTGGCGAGGGCACGCTACGGGCACAGCCTGGCCTCTGAGCTGCACACAACGCATTCATTCGCTCACTCGTTGCAGAAGATGCTAGTGAGCCATTTAGGTGTGTGTGTGTGTGTGTGTGTGTGTGTGCGTGTGTGTGTGCGCGTGCGTGCATTCGTGCGTGAGTTTTTTTTTCATGAATGTCATTTGAGAGGCAGCTGTCTGAAGTAAAGCTTCACCCACTGTTCCGTAGCGTTACTCAAGTGTATAGGCCCAGATAATGGCCAACAAGAAGGGAAAATGGAATAAACGGTCTCCACTCTCAAAGATAGGGGAATCTCAAAACAGGCTGACTTTGCCAAAGCCTGCGTAAAATCCCCCCGTATCACTCGGCATCATCCGGTGAGGCGGTGTCCGGCTTCACTGGAGAGTAATCCTTGAGATTATATCCCTGCATGGCGGACAATGAGCATATTGTTTTGATCTTGTTGCTGTAATCCAGCTCAGAACCATATGCAATAGATGGCAAGGATCTCTCGAGAGCGTGAGTGAATAATACGCTGTCCATTCTTCAAAATCGAATATAGTAGTGGTATTTACAATCAATATCTGTTATACCTATATATATATATATATATATATATTTAAATACTGTATATGTCATAGCGTTTTAATACAAATAAAGTACATACACTCTGTGTGTGTGTGCGTGTGTGTGTGTGTGTGTGTGTGTGTGTGTGTGCGCTTAGTATATTTTAATTAATTCCATCTTTTGTCCTGGCAAGTAGAGGGAACCATTATGACTATAGTAATATTTGTATTTCTAGATTTATTTAGCCTTATCCAGATTGATATACACCATGCAAACAAATGAGCTCCAACGGCACCACAACACTGTACAATAATTCACTTTTCCAAGAATCACTTCCATGTAAAAATCATTTCAGCTTTGCTCGTAACCCCAAGTGCTCTTATGGAAGGGGAGATTAAAAACAAGGATGGGGTGAAGCCATCTGTTTTACGGTAGAATGGGAGAGACACGGAACCAAAATGTGGAGGAGCCAAGCCTCATAAAGGAACAGCCGACTCAGGCCAAATTGTCAGTCAGTCAGTAGACGAGAGACGTCATGCTAGCCAGACATGCTAGACAGTCAGGCGGTCTTGCCTGAGGAGGAATCCTACTATTTAATGTGCCTCAGCAGCTCCGCTGAATCACCGCTTCACAATGCGCTCTGATAGGTGTTGTCCTCATGCATCACTCTGGGTTTCCTTAATGAAAAAGCCAAACATGCTGCTGTAACATTGGGTGACAAGGGCACCTTGGGTTTGCAGATGTTCATGCAGATGACAGATGGTGCCGGCACAGCTAAGGGAGCGACGGGAGCGATGTCTATGCCAGCCTGGTGCGACTTGCTCCCCCTCTTAAACTCCCCCCTCTGAACCACGGTCCCCGTACCCAAATTGACATGTTTGTGTGAGCCAGACAGATGCACGCACGCACACACACACACACACACACACACACACACACACACACACACACACACACGCACGCAGACAAACATGACTCAGCACCTCGAGGTCAGAGGTCAACAGGATTGGCGTTCGGCAACGTGTTCCAGCTATAGGATCAGGTGACAACGTTAGCTTAAGCTTCTAATTCGTCACACAATGACGACACCACATTTTCCATTGTGGAAATGTTTTAAGTTTAATTTATCTTTTAAGTGTTTTTGATTCACGTCAGACGTACTGATTCTCTCTCCTTCTGAAATCTGAAAAAAGGAAAAGGTGGAAACATACTGCTGTGCGACAGGATCCTGTCAAATTCACCACACTGTCACTATTCAATTAGTTTGTCTGCACCTAACCATACACATTGCATCTGGCAGGAGATTTAATGGCCGCTGATGACAAATGACAACAAGCCAACTGTCTCGTGCAACTGGCCTCAGATAGATCAGTTGACCCGGAAATAGCAGTGGCTGACTGAACCAGCGGAGGAGCAGTGATTGATTACATCAATCAACGTCAGCGTGCGACAGAAGAGGCGGGGCCCGGGGTCTTTGGTGTGAGGTGAATGTAAGTAAACCACACAATACATTACAGTCGGCACTGACAGCTCCATGTTGGAAAAAAGAGGCGAACATAAATATTTGCCATTTGTGCGCTATAGCGCTGAACTAGACAGATGACTAGTGCACGGGCCCCAGGTAGCCTCGGGATGGCTGTGAGCAGGTAGAGGCGATAATTACCTCCATTCATCTTCACTGGACCCCAGCACTGTTATGAAGGTGCACCAGAGTGCAGGCCCGCGTTTGATGAATCTCCTCTTAAATTAGCAGTCGCTGGTGGATGGAGGGCCTCCATCACTCCGTATGCTCCCATTCATCATCTCATTAGGACCCTGGGCCAGTCAACACAGGCCTGAGGACTTCCAGAGGGGTTGGAGGAGGGACGATGGGGCTCCACCAAAGCTAAACATTTCGGGGATGCTATCAAGGTTGTTTACAAATCTGTCATATCAGCCACATTAAATTGTTTTTTTTCCACTAAGCTACAATCTGTTCATCCCCCCTGGCTATTCGATCATTTGTCAATCCTTATTTTAATGTATCAGAGGCAGGGAATGGCCCAGTTGTTTACCACCATGGGAATCGGTTGCCATTATAGACCGTGAACCAATGCCAACTGCTGATGCAAAGCTGGTGTGTGTGTGTGTGTGTGTGTGCGAGCGTGTGCGTGTGCGTGTGCGTGTGCTTGTGCTTGTGCTTGTGCATGTGTGTGCGCGTGCACGTGTGCGTGTGTGTGTGTATATTTATAAAGGACACGTCTCTGTGCCTGCAGGTGTTTACATAAGCGTGAGACACAAAGATTCGTTGATGCAAGTTCATTTGGTTAAAATGTTACAGCTATTATGTGGCAACATGCAGGAAGTGTAGCGGGGGCCCGGGGGGGCCCCAGTCTGCCATTTAGACACCGCTCTCTGCTGCAAAGTGAGCAGAAATATAGGCTCCCTGTGGGTTACACCCCTTCTCTTTCTATATGCCCAGGTGGATTCATCTTTTAAAAGGCCACCGCCATTGCTGCCCCCCTGGCCATCGCCCCCGGCTCCGTCCTTGCAGACTCAATAGGAGAAGCCAGCAGGGTGGTAGAAGCCCCCGATTCCAAAATAACGAAATCTCCCGTTGCGCTCTGAACACATCACTAACTGGATCTCCATGTGGTACATCCATTACTGTAAAATACTGCGCTCTCCACCCCCCTCATGCATACAGTACTTCAGCCCCCAAACCTCCCCTCTCCCCTTCATAAGACCGCTTACGTTGGCAGTTCTGAATTTTGCTACGTCCAAGTTTAACATCAGCTGGGGGGCGGGGGGGGGGTTTAACTAGCAGCTCTGTGGTGAGCTGTAAGAGTGATCACAACCACAACGCTTCACTGATAGAATACGCACATGGAGAATTTGCATACACTCCACAGTGAGATTGCTCTTTATTGCGTTGACCACAGCCCTTGCTATATTTACAATACCACATATTGAGACATCAACGATGCATGTGTCAACATTGTAGATTTGTCCTTTACTGGCATGACAGTTTAGCACACGCTTTTTATCCAAAGTGACCTACGTACGACGTATTGAGGAGCGAGTAGGGGTTAGGCATCTTATCCAAGGATGAGCACAGACAGGTTGTGTCAGCCATGTGCAAGTGAATTTCGTATTCACTCATGACCAGAGTCCATGCTGTTGAGCCACCGCTTTGTCCTTATTTTTCCTGACTTCTCACAGTATGGCCACAATGTGTCATCATTGCTGGGAAATGGAATATTTTTGTACGGCGCTTTCTTTTTATCTGGAATTTGTCCTGATCCTTCTGCTGACAAATCTAAAGCTTGGTGCCAAATGCTGAATAAAGCTCCTTCATTGTTCAAGGACAACAAAACACTGGTTCATTTAGACTCAATTTATCATGATTTCTTTATGTCAACCAATAGTAACACAGGCGTGGCAAATAATACCATAAAATAAAATACATAAAATAACATTTGTTTGTGCAATCGAGTGTGACAGAGAATGAATAGAAAGACAGAATACAAAGAAAACATTTTAGTGTTTATATATAGTAACGCGTTTTCATTTAGTCACACATATTTGCAGTTCATACAAATATACACAGATGTTTTTGTGCTTTAGCTGTTCTCTTCCAAGTTCAAAGTAGATGAAAGTGAAAGTTCTGGAAGACATCCCGCTTAAGCGGTAAAATCTCCGTTGCTAGGGACAGTGACTACAATATTCAGTGGGTGCAGGGCGGTCACACCAACAATTAAATATTTTCATGCTTATTTGTGTTATACGTCCATATCCCATAATAGCGATGGCTCTCTAATTAAGGTAGGTGTGATTGATGGTATAATTTATGTTTGTGCCTGTTTCTATAATACCGGCCTTGTCTCCCCTCAAGGTGTTTTTTCATGGTATATGCCAACAGCTTTCAGCAGATGTAGTTCTGTTAATCTTCTCATGCAGGAGAATAGTATTTCTTGGCTGCATTTACAATGTTACAATCAACCAAAGGTGAGAGGGAATCCATTAAAAAAATACTAAATAAACACTGCCATCAGGGATTCTGGAGAAAGATTGTTATTATTTCAACTCAATTGAAACAAAAACACCTCTCCCTTCAATGCCATAGAGTGCTCCTCCAAGCTCTGCCCCCTACATTGGACACAGATTACCAAGGCTAAAGTGTTGTGTGGTGCGGGCTGGACCACTTTGATTTACTGGTACAGAAACAAACACCGGAGCTCCTTCAGCACACACACAAAACCGACAGCTGGCAGGCCGTAAGGAGATATTAGCTGAACTTGACAAAGTGGCTTACAATCACTGACTCTTTATAGTTTATTCCAATGGTTTGGCTCATAGCACAAACATTATTTATAGTGTAGATCATGTCCTACTTATCTTAGTTAAATGTGCATTGTCACATCAACCATTCCTCTCTCACTTAGTCAGAAATAGACCTGTCATCTTGCCACCATACCCTTATCTTCTAACTACTAACAAGCCTATTTGACTGTGACTGACGTTGATGTGATCGCTGAAGCACAAGGCTTGGCACCAGATCGCTACTAAGCCAAATTAAGCCTCTGTCATGGCCGCCCCCACCTCAACCCCTCTGCTCTCCCCTGCCATGGGAACCCTACATCTTTAATGACGATGGACAGCTTTGCATGCTCTGACAACACAAAAGCGGTGACATCTGTCTCTGGAAGTGCTGCACTCCAGAGCAGCCCCATTTGTTCTATCTCTACCTCTTGAAAAGAAATCAAATATAAAAGTTTGAGGGAGGGTGGGGTCGTCTAAAGGAGGTGTGTTTAAAAGCGTTAAAACAAAGGCCCTTTCTTTCAAAGTATTTTATTCTGGCTAATTCCCCCTCTGCGCTAAATGTTGCAATAATGAGAAGATTCTCAGCTTCACCACTGGCTAATGTCCACCTGCTCCAAACGGCAGCAAAGAAAAATACCCCACGATTGAATTAAGCAATTTACATACAATTTCCCAGCAATAAATAGCGAGAGCTTTAAGCACGTTACAGGGATCTCAAATGTATAGCTTTATTAGCCTTTAAATCTCAGTAATAAAATAATATTTGAGAGCTTTAAGAAAGTAAATTTGTATTCGGCTTTCCGTCAGTGAAAGTTACTATACATTTATATATATAAATATAATTTCACGGGGAACAGTTTCCTTTCGATTTAAATAAAAAATGTTCTCCAAACAGGCACTATAGTAGCCAGCTATAATGCAAACAAGGGGTCCTGTTTTCGCGAGAAAGATGGCGGCGTCCATGCTATGCAGGAGGGCAACAATGTTTTCTTTGACTTTAAAGTGGACTTCGTCATTGAAAACTATTTGTCCTGCTACTCTACCAAAAGGACATTTGCTACAGATCGCAACTTACAACCCAAAGCCATTGAAAGTGGGTCTTGGTCAGTATATTCCAGACAGAGACAGCGATAGAACGCCGGAGTGGCAGAAGACTGCCAAGTATGACCGTAAACTGTACGGGCGCTACGGATCCGCGTCGGGTGTAGACCCCGCGACTCTTTGGCCTACACACAGCAAGTTGGAGGAAATTATAGCAGAGGAGAATGAATGGCATCCTCCTCTTGGGGTGATGCTGAAGAACATCGCTGCAAAGAATGCGGAGGAAGCCGCAAAACGCCTCGCAAGGTATTTATCAAGTTTTGCAACATGTAATACGTAAAGAATAAACATCATGGTGGTCATCTCATCACTATACCAAATACTGGACATGCCGATATAAAAGTCAATACTAAAATGTGCATTATTTGCCAAACTATTCTTACATTATGCATGCAAAAGCGTATGTGTAAAATGTTCATGTGTAACTGCAGCCTAGAAGGTGTTTTTTTTAGCTGTAAACGAAGTAATGGGATTGTCTGTGATGAGACCATATAACTATTTAATGAGACACATCAATATGTGTTAATATCGACAATTCACGTTTGTATAAAAATCGGCATTTTATGGGCTGAAAACATACACATGAACATGCACGTCATATCCGTTAAAACCTCCCAGGACCTGGCTTGTTTTTTTAGGATTTTTATTTATTTAATTAATGTCAAAACATAAAAACATACAAAACTCGCGTAGGGAGGGAGAAAAAACAATACTGATATATTCAGTATAAATTCAGCAAACCTGGCTTGTTTTCACCTGTACAATTAGTACGCTCATATCAAATTCATGTTAACCGTCACCTAAAAGTGAATAGGATCGCAGAGTTTCGTTTTGATTCAGTGCTAAGAAATTGAACTTTTGGCATATTTTTCAGATATGTTGAGGACGTCTTCTTTATGAAGTGTGTGTGTGTGTGTGTATATATATATAATATATATACACACACACACTATGTTGCTATGGTAACATCAGTCCCTCGAGTGATCCTGGTGAAAGTATTTTATATTCGCTGGAGCAATAAAATGCCTACTTTGACTACTTAGAGGTCTTTAAATGTAGAAACACCAGTAGTTTCCAGTGGGAATATGTGTCTTTGATAAAACAGGTAAGTTTGCAACGTATAAATTAATCATACAGGAAGAAACTTGAAAACGCCAAGGACCCAGAAGTCCTTATATGGGCATAATGACTACTACTGAGGTCCCAGCCCCTCCCCTCACTCAACTCCTTTTTTAGTGGGTGGAGTCAGGCTCAGAGCTGGGGTGCAGTTACACTTTAACCTAACCTAATGTCAACTGTGTGATTGCAGAGAGAAACTAATTGCAGCCAACATGGCTAAGATGCCCAAGATGATTGCTGACTGGCGTAGAGGGAAGCGAGAAGCAAAACTGAAGCTGAAAGAAGAGAAGGCCCGGCGAGAAAAGCTGCTGTCTGAGGCCCGGGAACGATTTGGCTATGCGTTGGATCCCCGCAGCCCAAAGTTCTTGGAAATGGTTGCCGAGATAGAAAAGGAAGAAAAGAAGAAAAATAAACTAATGAAACGCAGACTAAAAGAGGAGCAGGCACGGGGTCCCATTGATTCTCCTGTTGGTTCCTCTTAGTATTGGATTGGCACATTTTGAATTATTGTAAATGATTAATTGTCTGTAAAATAACATTTGAAAATGTAATTTTGTTTCAGCCCACTTACTGGTTGGTCTGACATATTGCAATATCCCCCACAAATGTACGTTACAGGACTGATCTTACAAGGAATAAATACAAACATGTAATTTTAGATGGCCGTTGCTCATATTCTACTGGTAAAAAAAAAAGAATGCATTGCCATTGATAGGATTTATTGTGATTTTCGTACAGAAGTTTTGTTTGTAAAGTGCATGCATTACTGCAAAGATTCCTCGACAAACAATCGAGTATGTACTGATGCAGTCAGTGAACAAGTGCAGAACACCCCCTAGCCTATACTATTGAATGTAACAGGGAACAGTGGTTTACTATACCCAAGCCCACTGTAGATGGCATAGGAATTATGTTGAGGGTTTGTAAAATATTCACACTGCCTGGACATTTAACATCTAATAGGACTAAATTTTTAAAATACATGAACTCCAAGAACATATTCTAAAATGACACAATCAAATAAAGCTCAGTCTAATAAAACCTATTATGTCATGGTAATTAAGATAATAGTTAAGCAAGAATAATTCCTAAGACTTAACCTTCATTGATGCATGTAAACAAACCATACAGGTCAAGTTCAATACCACAGCCTAGAGGCCAATCTGAGGGTGATAACGATGGTCTTGTAAAATTCTTTACAGTCCAGCAACGTGTTGAGGGCGACAAGAAAATTAGGTATTACGGAGAATCTTGCCATTAACAAAATACACAATATTTATATGCCCATGAAACAGCAGGTTAAAGAGTTTCCAATCGTTTGGCTTGGTAAATCCTGAGGACATTTGTTCCATTACAGTTGAGTGACCTCATCCGTGTCAACTGGGTCAGCCTTGAGCTTGGCAAGGGCAGCGTGTATTCTGAACTGTGTCCTTGACTCCATGGAGTATTCCTTGTAGTTGTTTCTGGTAGATGGAAAAACATTTAATGATGTTGACAATATATCTTCAAATGTCACTGATTCTTGTGTAAAATGATATTGTAAATGGTTTGACTGAAATTGTTTGCAATGTTATTGGGATATGAATCAAGACCACAAACTTTTAACACTTCATATGCAATGACATAACTGACAACATTAACTTACTTTGCCTTTTGGAGTAGTTTCACAGCCTCATCCCGCCTGCCCTGGTCTACATAAAGTAGGCTAAGCTCCAGTAGAGTGTTTGGTACCAGGTAGTGATCAAACTTGATCTTCTTCTCACTGCAAGATAAATGGTTTAGATTACATTTGCGGCATTTGGCAGACGCGTTTATCCAAAGCAACTTACATGTAGTACATTTGTCTGTAGTTGGATAGGTCATATACCAGCAATTATAAGAAAACAATATTTGAAATAGAACAAATGCAGCATAATGTCATTCTACCTATTACCACGTAATCAAACATATAAAGTGCAATAGGTAATGGCCTAGCTAATAAAGTGAATACCATTTTATTTGTTTTAATAGTGAGAGAAGAGCATGAGAAGTAGTGTAAGACTTAAGAGCATGAGATGTTGACGGGGATTCAGAGATGACCTATTCAGATAGGAGAAAGTGCTAAGAGGTGGTGAGGTCGCTGGTCAAGGTACCAAGGTGGTACCTTGATGGTGGAAGGTGGAACCAAGATTACATTTTTAATCTTATTAAGCGTTTTTGTTGTGTTACTGAAATAATTTGTGATTCAGTGGAGGATATTATTAGAACAATATCAACATTATAACTAACAACATCCTCCACCATAATACCTATTTTTACAAAGTCCTTTTGATTTCAACAAAGACTGTCATCCCTTAGTGCCATATAAATGGTTGCTTGGACTTGGATATACATAATAACATCATGGCAAACAACATTGTTGATACAGTGTGCTGACTATTATCAAACTGGCACTTTTGGTACCTACAGAGTTAGCTTACTTTCTATGCTAACGCAGACCAAGGCTCACCTGGAATAGACCTTTTTAAAGCATTCCTCTGCATCCTGAAAGCATCCCTGGTTCTTGAAACACAGACCTTTCAGTAGGTTTATAACACAGCGGTCATCCACAGAATACTCGTTTCCTATGTAGAAACACAGTGGGAAATCAACAGTATGACTCAGTCCATATAGTGTAGAAGGTGTAAATATACATTTGACATGTATTTATGGAGGTAATCATTCCAATGACCAGAGTAAAATTTACTTCCTAATAATGTCCTAAATATTTGGTTCAAAGTAGTTTCCCACTTTACTAACATATTCACATACTTTTTTTAGAGTTATTCTGTTTGTTTTTATATCATTAGCGCACAAGGAAGGCTGTGTATACAGACTGTTGGAACCAACCGATTTGGTGGACTGCTGACTCACAGTAGATAATAATAGTGAGTTACTGTAAAGTACCAGGAGACTCCAGCAGGGTGCACTCTGCCTCCACCAAGGTTTGCATCATCCCCTCTGTTAACTGCGGTCGTTTGCTGATCATGGTGAAGCCATTCCACATGTACATCATCTCCTACAAAAGCCATGGAGTCAAAAGAGGGTAGCAAATCATGATGCTAGTGTATTATAGTACATGTCTTCTCACCAGCACTGGCACTGGTAGCTTGACTGCACAGTGAGCCTTGTAGCGCCTCGCTTTGCGAATAGCAAACTTCTCAGTTGGGGGAGATTTACCGGCAATCTTTTGCTTGAAGGTGTGCACCTTTCTGAGAGTAAACAAAAGAGGGTGCTCTTTACTGGCCTTACTCGTCATTCTTTCAGTACAGCAGAGTATACAAAAACAATATTGTAAAAATAACACAAAAAGTAAGGACATTTGTGTTTGGTAGATTATTTCTTTGCTGTAATGCTTCTTGGCAATACATATTATACTATTGGAAAGCCTGGCCCTTTTAAAAAGTGCCACATTTGTAAGGAACATGCTGCATGCATTTGTCAGATGAGCAGCCGAGCTGAGTGTGTTGGCTGCCCCCGTGAAAAATGTGTTAAATCTTCTCTGACAATGCTAGCTTTTCTTTGCTGTTGACTTGTTTGGTGTTTGGTGGATTGGTCCTAAGGTCTTAAAAAACAAGACATATTGGCAATTTAACAATGCGTTAATTTAACAGACATGAGCATCAGTAGCGTGTGGAATAATTATACACAGCAACGACAGCCTGGCCAACCTCCATGGCCATGCTGGTCACCATGGTCACACACTGCTGTGGGACGGCATCCCATTCTTCAAGCAGCATTTGTCACAAGTCAGCCAACGTGGTTGTGTTGGTCGCTGGCAGGAACAGCATGCCCAATCTGATTCTAGTTTTCACAAATGTCCTTACTTTTTGTACGTAGACTTAGATGCATACAGTATACTGTACCATACGTGTATATGACGACCTGTCATAAATCTATTTATTATGGCAAACAGATAATTTTTAAAAAATGTTTATAGCAAACACAACCTTCTTAAAAGTGTTTAATTCAGAAAATGGCTTTACATGTACTAGAAATGTTAAGTTAATCCCTGTGAAGAAATGTGTCATCTATATCTGTTCCATCCCAACTAAAGCCTAGCAAGCATCCACCAGTTTATCCATGTAAACACCACCACCATTAACAACTTAGTGTTCAGTTAAACACATAAACCAAGTGAAGGAAACAGGAATTTAAACAACTGTTGCCTAATGGTTGTATCTGTAGATGCAGGTGTAAGTGGTTCTACACAGTAAATATACATATTTACTCAGTAAAGTTATTACATAATGCATGCTTCTTTGGGGAGAAAAAAAATACTGTGAATGTAATAATTGCAAACACAATCAATACCAAAACCAATATTATTCCAGTCTGAGATGGCAGCTATCAATTTCTAATGAGGTAATCCAAAAGTTAACTCATTAGAA
>JAODTR010045210.1:0-12824 GCA_025399935.1 Amblyopsis rosae | reverse complement strand
GATAAAGTGTGTATGTGTGTGTGTGTGTATAATTTTGGGTGTATATTTATGAGTCTGTGCTGATAAAGTGTGTGTGTACACCTGGGATCACATACATACGGCTCAATGAGTCTGCACTGACTGACTAACATGTGTTTTAGAGCACACACGGAGCTAAGCCACCACATCACACATTAAACGGCAATACAATAATGACTCAGCTTTAATCCTTTTTAAACAACGTTCATGATTAATTTGTGTCTACTAGTACAGTCTCTCAAGCTGCTGCATGAACGGCAGTTGCAAAAGGTTTTGTTTGTGATGAATACAAAACATGCATGGGAAAGTAACCCCCGCCACAGGTCAGCACATAACAACAGTAAGCTGAGGTGAGCAAACTGTTCTACAATCTACAAGGCTGCCTGTTGCTGTCGGACTGCCGGCTTTGAGAGACGTCATCTCTCCCTTCTGTTCTGCTCATCGTGTCATTTGTCTCTCTGGTCTCCCAGTGCTCTCTGATTACCTCATTCCTGACCTTCTGAGAGAGACAATGGGGCAGACAGAGGCCCTCGGGGGGGTTCAACCACATATCATATCCAGCTGTGTCTCTTAGCCAGATGAGTTTCAGGTTCATCTCTCCAGACAATAGACCTGCCAAGTTGTGTCGTCACTGCTCAGATATGCCGTGCCTTCCGGGCGTCTAAACCAGGATCATTAATAATAAGAGCACATCACTTTTGTTCATATTGTTTAGTTTTGGGTTGCGTTAGTGTTTGCCCTACTCATTGTTCAAATTAATGGAGCTTTGACACACATTTCATATACCTGTATGTTTTCTGAAGTAATATGATGTTTACTGTAAAAGTTATCCTTAGTTATCCTTGAAATAGAATGCCAAAGCTGTAAACTAATACTGAAGTACTGTACTGTAGCAGCGCTCTTACTCTCTGACTAGCTACGCTGCTAAAGGAACATCGGGGGCTTTTAATTTACTGCTGTGCGATAGGTTGCATGTACAGTAGCAAACTGCCTACTTTGATATTGTAGTTGACAAACAAGTGTGTTAATCACAGACCGTGGTACGGTTAAACACTGACTCCGTACTTGGGTAGGAACGCCTCTCGAGAATGACGGACAGGTCTGCAGCAGGTCTATAGCCAACCTTTGTGTGCTTCATTGCCTACGCCATATACTCCATACAGCACATATCTGCCGCAGTTCACATGTGTCAAATACAGCAGTGCACGAGAGTGCACGAGAGTGCACGAGAGTGCAGGTGGCTTTGGGTGGAGGGGTAGAGAAGGGAGCACTTAGGTGTTCTCAAGCCAAATCTCTCGTCCCAACCACAAGGTGTAGTCAATCATTCTGGATGACACCTCATCTCAACACCTCTCTCCCTTCAATGACCTCGGCAGTGTTGGACATGCACTGCCAAGGCTGTTGTGTTGTGTGGTGCGGTCTGCACCGCTTAGTGTGTGCTCCCATTTTAGCCTAGTGTGTGTGGCGCGCGGCAAAAATTACATCACATTTGTGGGCGTGGCCTGGCACGTTGGCCCTGCAGGCCTGTTGTGAGCCGTGGCACCTCTGATTTTATGTAACTGGCACGTCCACCGCGTGGGGTCTTCTTCATATAATATAATGCCGACGGCCTGCAGAACGGCCGGAAAGAGATCGGGAGCGATCGGGACAGAGCAACGAGTGCAAACCATAGTTGTGAATATTTTCAGAATAGGCATTGCCTAGTTGCCAGTCCTAAAAGCTAAATACACCAGACAATTATGTTGCTGTGCGAAGGTCGGAAACCTCCCATCACATCTGTCCACTTCTCTTTAGAGGCTGGTAGATTTTAAGAATAAGCCTATGCATTGCCTTTGGCATTCTTAGCGTAATTGTGGAAGCAGAATTAAAACAGTATAGTATACTATAATATCCAGTCTGATTCGACTATAAGAGAAATGGTTGTTATTTAGTAGCCTAAGCCTTTTTATTTACAGCAAGAACGATGTATGATTGTCATTTAGATATAGGCTATCTAGGATACACTCCAAACTACGCTTTTCTTCAGCGGGCAAACCGACAGAATAGGCATAAACTGGGTCTTTCTCCGTGAAAGCAACACCCAACATCCAGTGTTCCCTGAGAGGTAATAAACTGTAACAGAGTTGTAGACTACACATTCTCAAAACAATAGAAAAGACGGGAGTTCGCACAACTTCCTCAACGTTCTACACATTTTTATATACGGTGCCACCTTTAGTTTTGGGGAACATCGCTAGACACAAATTCCAGGTCGCATGGAGTAGTGCTCGAGGCGGGCGCGTCCCGCGCCCACCATAGGCGAAGCGCCACGCGACACCCGGAACGTATGTTGAGGCCTTTACAGAGCCAGGGCTGTGTAGAAACACCAGATTATTAGCACGTACACAGAAGAGGCAGCTAGGAGGCAGTGAGGAGGTCTTCTCTGAATTTGACAACTGAGCTGACTTTACCTTAAGGAGGATCCCCTTTAACATCAGAATCACATTCAAAATAGCGAACAAGGTTTCCCAGCATTTTTAAACAGTTCATCGTTTGCTCAGAGTTCACTGCAAACATTTGCCATTTGCAAACTCACAGAACCTGATCAAAGGTTTTTTTTAAATTCCACAAACTAAAACCCTCATAGAGCAAAGCAACAACACCGAAACTGACAGAGAAGTTAACCAGTTTCATTATTGTTAGAAGGTTTAATCTAATTTAACACTTACATGCTTTCTGGGTTACCTCTCCTCTCCCTTAGTCCGTTATCCATGTGGTGTTCAGCGAGAACCACCCCCTCAGACCTCTTGGGTATGCGTTTGCGAGCGTTTGCCTTTGCTTGCTGTTTTGACCTCACCTCTGATTATGACGAGGTCAGCATATCAAGCTCCTTTGCATATTTGCACTTCCTCATAGCTGCCGTCGCACTTCCCTGTGACGGAGGCTTATCCCTGCTCCGCGGTGCCACTAGCTAGCACTAGAGCACACTATCTTAAACCGGAAAAACACTAATCTGCTACAGGCACAGTTACAAGGAAAGCCCTATAATGTAACGTTCAGACCCGGAAATTAGGTTTTATTAATAGAAAGGAACTGGGTCTGGACCACAGGCTGACCGGTGAGGGAAGGGTGTGAAGCTTAGTGAGTGGGGGAAGGATGGTCTAGTGGTCTGGGTGTTGGGCTACCAGCCAGAGGGTTGTGGGTTCAAACCCCAGTATTGACCTACCTGTAAGCATCCTTGCGCAAGATGCCTAACTGCTCCCAGTGGTTGGTCACACCTTGCATGGCAGCGATCACCAAATGTGTGTTTGAATGTGAGGCAAAATACTGTAAAGCACTTTAGATAAAAGTGCTGTATAAATGCAGTCCATTTACCAACAAGTAAGTAGACCTGATGATATTAAGCATTTGACAACACATGCTTGTCTTTGGATTTTGAACAAGCAAGTTTCTGGTTACTAGCCTGCTCTGGTACTTCTGCTATTAGGTAATTTAGTAGATGCTTTTATCTAAAGCGACTAACCATGAGTACAATTGTTATAAGGAGCAGCTAGAGGATCGGCGTCTTGCTCAAGGATGCCCACAATCTTCTTGCTGGGAGTCCAAAACCTAAGACCAAAGATGTTATAATTATACAAAGATGGAGCTTTGTAATGAGTCTCAATGGAGCAAAAAGGGAAGGCTTTTGGTCTCGTAAGTGGGCGTGTTACCAAGGGCATTCTGCTGTGGAGGCTGACGTAAGCAGCTACATCTACCATGCATGGCCTGAAACAACGTCAGTTAACCTCAAAACTAACGCCCCTTATAAATAATGGGCGATATTGTGGTGATATCCGTGTAACTCCCATTGACTTGCATGGAACACCATCATTAAATAATACATTCAAAACTGCAGATATTGATGATCATGATGCACTGTATGATATGATTGATACAATACTTCACAAAGCCTTTTAGTAAATAAAAAACATTATTAAATAATAATAATATTGATAATAATGATGATGAAATTGTGTCTAAATGTGTGTGTATTGCGGTGCACCAACCTCAACCTCAAGTCAAATGCCCTATGAGAATGAAGCGTTGTGATTGTGAGTGACGGATGGCAGTACCTTGAGCATGCCGTATGTTGAACTGATGAATCTGGTCAGCGAAATCATTCTCCTCGATGGTCTCGGTGCGAGGAACAGATAAAGAGAAACGCCTTTTAAAGTTCTTCATCTTGTTCATGGTGTTGTGGAACACAGTCTGGCAGAGAAAGACAAGGTGTCTAGCATTTAGTCACGCATGTTGAGGAAAACAGAATACATCTCCATCTATGCATCATCCATCCATCCATCCAATCAATACATCATCCATCCACCCATCCATTTAATACATCATCCATTCATCCACCCATCCATCCATCCCTCCAATTAATACATCATCCATCAATCCATTTTATACATCACCCATTCATCCATCCATCCCTCCAATTAATTCATCATCCATCTATCCATCCATCCATCCCAATTAATACATCAACCATCCAATTAATACATAATTCATCCATCCCTCCAATTAATACATTAGGCAGGTGATCCACAGATAGGGTTAGGTGTCCCTGAGCAAGACACCTAACCTTATCTGTTCCCGTGGTCACACAGCGCCTTGCATGGCGGTCATCACCATCTGTGTGAATGTGAGGCGCTCTGAGTGGCCTGAAAGTTGGGAAAGCGCTGCATAAAATGCAGTCTATTCACCATGTTTATATATCCCTCCAATTAATACATCATTCATCCATCCATCCCTCCCAACTGATTACAGTAAAACTTTCAAAAGCGACCGTTCTGTAATTCCATTCGTTAAAATCAACAGTGTAAATCCACAAAGGGACATTGTCCGTGCGACTCGTGCACAAAGCGTGCACACAGACTCCTAATTATAAACCAAAGACGTGCGTGGGCGCCCGGCTGCCGATGTGTCCCATTGTCCTCTGATGCCCGCGGATCGATGCGGATCAGAGCTGCGGCTCGCAGCGTGTTGGCTGCTACTAGCTTGCCTCTGTCAGCCGCTAATGAGGCCGCCCGTACCCTCCCTCCCTCTGTTTGTCCGTGGTCCAGGAGCATGCCATGCTCATAAAACTGTGGGCTGGGACTCCAGAACGGCAGCAGAAGATGCCTTCAAGTTCAGATAAAAGGTATAGTCAGCTAATACTGTTCACCAAATATCTCCACTAGCTTACTGTTCTCTGTGTGTGCGCTGAAAGGATTTTCTGGCGCTCAGCACCGACACTGTACCGTAAAGAGGAACACGGATAAAGTGACGAACACCGCTCACAACAACAATGTGTTTCAATGTGTGGGGCGGAGCTTCTGAGGGAGTTTGTTTTGACCTGAGCTCGCCAAGTTAGCAGGAATGTCTAACTCTGCCTTTACAAGGTACTCGGGAACACTCTCGTGAACACTCGAGATCAATTCGAACTCAAATAAAAACCAAAACACCTCTCCCTCCAATGCCATAGGGGGCAGAAGCCCTCAGAAGCTTCGCCCCACACATTGGAAACGCATTGCGAAGGCTAGGATATTGTTGTTGAAGTAAACTAGCAGACCGGACCATAAGGGGATTTTTGGTGAATTTTACTTGAATGTGTATTAGCTTACAATCGCTGACTATACCTTTTAATATCATTGTCTCTAAAGCATAATACATTCATCAGTGTTGATAATGGCTTATATTTCTACTGTATCTTTTCACCTAAACTGTAGATCTAAGAAACATTGTAGGATTGCATCAATGGCAAGCAAAATAGTTGGCAAACATCTAAAGCCCATGACTCAATGTTTTACAGAACAGATTAGCGAGGAAGCGAGGAGTATCTTGGCAGATATCTCCCACCCTCTCTTCAGATAGTTAGAAGGCTCTGCATAGAAGCTGTAAGCTCAAATTTATTTTAAATGTGAGTGCGAATATTCTCAAATCAACTAAATGCGTGGTGAGATTTAAAGTGTAACTGCACCTAATTGTGTTGTTTGATATGTAAACTAAATAATATGGCTGAACTGTGATCAAACACATTTATATCATTTAGCAGACGCTTTTATCCAAAGCGCATTACAAACAGTACATTAGTCAACAGTAGAAGAGATCCTGCACAAGTTGCCGTACGCAGCCGACATTCTGTTATGATAACAACAGCAGATTGTCATTAGGGCTAATAAGTGCTAATATTCTAGAAAAAATATAAAGAGAATGCAGGATTCTTTTTTTGGAGAAAGATAGAAGTTAAGAGATTAAGAGAGGTTTGGTAGTGGATGTTACTGTATGTCCAATTACTTAACTTATCAAGCTATGCAAGAGCATTCACCCCCCCAAGATCACATTTAATTGCTTGCAGCCACATCGGCAACATGCCTAAAAGACGCTGGTTGATATAGTGTGCTAAAATAATCCTCTGACATTGTGAAATATTGACCGTTTTAGCTAGGTAACGTAATTTAGCATGTTGTTTGCGCTTCGTGTTTCACTCTAGTGGGCCTAGTTTGCGCTACTAAATATATTTTAATATTCCAGTTCAACAGCTATACAAAGTTAGTTCTGGGTTTCCCACCTTGTAATTAGTGCATTCTGTCACACAGCAGCTTGTAAGCATGCTTCGTTTTGTTTGTTAGCAGAATTTTATGGGTTGCATTCCCGCTCTGAAGATATTTAAACTGGCAAAAAAGGACATGAAAAATTATCATCTAGGACACATAGCAGGTGACATAATGTTGAGTCATAAGGATTAGTGCAAAAGTGATAATTTATTGATTTTATATATGGGGCTTAACGGGACTGCTGCCAAGAGCTGCGTGCGGATATTAGTGAAGTCTATTGAATGCAATATAAAACATTTGGATAATTGTTCTTTTAATATTTATTTTTATGCCATGTACAATTACATCAAATTTGACCTGGTAGTAATTATTGGTTGTTTATGCAGAAGAATACATAATAAATGTTGCCAAACTAATAATGATCAATCAATGACACCAAAACACAATTTAATAGTAATAAAACTGTATATTAATATTGTGTAAAATTATTCAAATGATGTCATGCCAAGAAAGTATATTGACTTGAATTAGATTGTAGAGTGACACAGCAACCCCCTATGTATGATCTTGTGCACACAAGCCCACACTCTCTTTCACGCACATGCTATACATTAGGGATGCACCTATATATTGCCGTACGATGGTGGCCGATGTTTATCTGTAACCTTTATCTAAAAACCTTGCACTGGCATTGGAGAAGATCCAATAGGTGTTACTATGGTTACTGTGATACCACCCGGAACAGCGACTGACTGAACATGGCACGAGCATGGCATGAGAGGGCAACGGGTGCCATGCACACATGGTGTGTTTTCAAATAATAGTTTAAGAAAATGTTGGCCATGTGGGAGTATTTCACCAACATCAATATTGGCATCAATTATACTGACTTTTCTCCTTTTTTCATGGGAAAGTAAGTATATGCTGCCAATTTTGACCGATAACACAACAGATGTAATAATAATTGCTCCTTTTAACACGTAAGAAAGGAAAAGCATGTTATTTTAGGAAATATTTTGTTCATCATCAACCTCTCATGGTCTAATAATATATTTGTATATAAGTTATGTTCATCATAAGAAATCAGATATTTTGAACTAAGAACGTTTTGTACATAAGATAAAAGTCATAATTTCATACATACAATATAGGTAAGTATATGTTATGGTTTTGTATGAATAATAAGTTACAACATGTTTTTTCCTCAGCCTCTACTAATGAATTCAAACACGGGTCAAATTTGACCCGGGAACACTAAACCCTATTCGAACACAATAGAAGGGTTAAAGGATAGCTGGCGAATACACCAAATATCTTCTCGCATTTCGCTTGAAAACAAATATCCGGTTCTTCCGCACGGCCCTGGCTCCGTAAATAGGCACATGAACAACGTGGTGAACACCGCTCATAACAACAAAGCTGTAGTCGTGAGCGGTGTTCACCACGTTGTTCATGACAACAACAATTTGCTTCACAATGTGTTTCAATGTGTGTGGCGGTGCCACGGAGGGACACAGTTTTGATTTGAGCTTGAAGTTAGCAAGCGTTCTCGAGAATGACTGACCACCTTTAAGCCGCATACACAATAACTGTATTATAATGAGTAAGGCGACCATGTTTTATAAACTCCATGACAGATTTTTTTGTTACTGTCTCCTGAATGTGGCAAGACGAAAACAAATTCCCACACTAGTAAAGGTGCCTGTTATTGTCGCATACACATAGTGAAATTAATCCTCTGCATTTAACCCAGCAGTAAGCAGCCACTGTGCAGCAGCCAGGGGGCCAGCTCCAGGTCTGTGGTCACTGACAGGAGAGAGTGAACCTAACATGTTTTATGGATAGTGGGGGAAACCAGAGCACCTGTAGGAAGACATGATAAGAACATGCAAACTCCACACAGAAGGGCCAGGACGACTTCTTGCTGTGAGGCCACAGTTCAATCCACTGGGCCACCGTGTTGCATAGACTAGAAAGATATTTTCTACTCTATTTGCTGTTCTGTGACTCTTGCAATAGCAAGCAATGAACCATTTGCTTTTAGAGGGTCAATAGTCAATTACTGTAGCTCTCTCTCTCCGTCTGTTCCATCTCCTATCTTCCCTTTGACAGCTTGTGTGTTTACATGTGTGTGTGTGCATGTGTGCGTGTGTTCATTACTTCGATATATGTGTGCTATGTTGGCTCCGTTTCAGCGCTTTTCCCGAATCCATCTTGTTATTTTTATGACTTAATCACCCATCCTGATATTACAGAGGGCTCTCTGGCAGAT
Organism: Amblyopsis rosae; assembly: GCA_025399935.1. Classification (NCBI taxonomy): domain Eukaryota; kingdom Metazoa; phylum Chordata; class Actinopteri; order Percopsiformes; family Amblyopsidae; genus Amblyopsis; species Amblyopsis rosae. The sequence continues at coordinate 3,980 of JAODTR010045210.1, read as the reverse complement.
TGCTGTGTCTGGCACGGCACCTAGCACCTCCTGAGAAGGCTGTGCACGAACGCAAACAGACACGCTCAAACACATGTTGTCTCATCAGCAGCACATATGGACCGACAAGTGGAAACACACTTAACAGAGTCAACAGTGGGTTTGTCCTGGTCACATGGCTGGACTCCTCTACTGTACAGAGGAGAGACTCCTTCAAATCCAAACACAATATCAGAGCTATGTAGAAGGGAGAGTTGTGTCAACTCTGTTTACTCCAATGTACCATTGTTTTCACAGGAATGGCGGATCATGAAACCTTCCCGGAATTTGGCCGCAAATTCTAAAAGGAGCTTACTGGCGATCACACCAATGGCCGTTCGAGTAGACCACTGAAGGAAGAAGCGTATTTGTTTGGACGTTTGAGTTCAAATGCCAACAATCCAGCATATCCACGTTAAAGATAAAAGCCCTACCTTTAAAGTTGGAGTCAGTATTACTGGAGAAAGATTGTTGAAATTTGAACTCCATCAAAACAAAAACGCCTCCCCCTTGGCTATGGGACCTTAGTTTGTAAAAAGTATGTATGGTCGTCAACGGCGAGAATATAATTATTTACTTTGCGACACGAAGCACACATGATGTTTGACTATTTAAAAGTCGTGCATTTGTTGAAGTATAAGACTGCGAAAATATGTAATTAGTAAGATAACAAACCCTGTGTGGCGTAAGTGACATGACGTTTTTGCGCCACAATCCACAATCTGACTAAATAATTGTTTTGATGACTTGTGTTGTGCGAGACTAAAGCTGTAGTTCACTGAGCGGTTACACACAAAACTAAAGATTACCTTATAGTTTCACAGCAAACTGCAACATGCATAACTTGAACAATTATCTTTTAAATAGAGAAACATCATATGTGGACTTTGTGTCACAATTCAAAGGCTCCATGACCCCACTGACTGCACCAGGAGAAACTCCAGGAGAACCTCCAGGAACCAAGCGTCAACATCCGGTTTTGAATCTGAAGTGCCAGAATCTGCAGTTCCTTGAATGGCTGCTGGAGACTGGCTCCAAAAGCGAGTTAATCCTGATAGATCCCATGTTAAAATGTAAAACTTAACAGCAGAAATAACCATGTTTGGTCTCTATAGCTAGTATCACAGTTCATGTCAACTATACAGGGGTGGAACTTCACATACTGTAACTCCTCTCAAATTATATTAAAGGCATACATTAATCCCATTATTATGGACAGCCCGGAGTTACATGCGGAGTCAGGTACCGCAAAGATGGACACAGGCACATGACCGAAGCCTTGGTTGGAAACTTGATCTTCCAACCGGTTCACCAGGAAGTCTATGCTTGACCTCACAGATGCTTTGTCCATTTATTTATAGTCTACGGACATGAAACCAGGGCGGCACCAGCAGGAAGAAAGTTTAGTTGTAAACTAATTGTAAGATAATACACTTTTTGTAACATCCACCAAATAAATCTGCATATTTCACTTGTTTACCGTTCTCTGTGCATGTTGAAAAAATAACCTGGTTCTTCTACACGGCCCTGGCTCCTGAAATAGGAACATAAACAAAATGGTGAACACCGCTCACAACAACAAAGCCTCTGGGCTTCGCAATGTGTTTCAATGTGGTGGGGGCGGAGCTTTGTTAAATTAAGCGTCCCGACCGTGACTAAACCCTCGAAGGCCTTTTATGTGACACTCCACTGGTGATGCAGGCCAGGCGGGATCATCTGCCAGCTCTGCTGACGTGGGACCACGCGGAAGTCAGGCGCCAGTTGGGATGCATTATGATGGTGGGATGGAGGGCGAGTAGATCGATCGGATCTGCAGGGTCAGCAGCGTTGTCCTTTAAGGCAGGGCAAGGCGGCACCACCGCGTCGACTGGCCCTTTAAGCTCTTCCAGGGGGTCTGCTTTCTAGGAACAATGTCGCCGCTGCTCTGATCACACAGAAAACAGGACAGCTACTGCATTGCACTGCTTCGCTCTTCTGTTCCAGGTTCAGCCGCTACGCTATCGCCTAAGCTGTGTGGAGACGGTCTGCGGCTGCACGCTAAACAGACCTGGAGGGTAAGATCTCCACCTGGCCTTCGATAGAAACCCTTTTGAGTCACACCGCCTGCCTGTTGCCAGGGACAACATTCCTTAATGTGTGCATTTGTCTGTTAAGCGTAGTGTGTGTGTTGCGTAGACAACAGGCTTCTCTGTCTGGATAAGGGTGCATTCTGGGTACTCCGACAGCCCTAGCCAGGAGAGGCCCTTGGCAGACATTGCCTCTTTTCGTTCAAAGGCAGGACAGCGTGCATGTGCACACACGTGCACACACACACACCCACCCTGTGTTGCTACAGTGCTAATTGTATTCTTTTATTCCCTGGTGTCTTTGAACTCTTCCCACGCATCGTTACGGGAGCTGGGCAGAGCTCTGCTCAGCGACATGGCTCTTTGTGTGCTGACGGTCTCCTGCACATCAGATTGGATGTTTTTCTCCTTCTGCCCCTCAGGTTGGTGAGCGTTGAGCTTGACCGCTTGCTGTTCGCTCACCCAGACGAGTCAGTGGTGGCTGATGGGAGAATTAAACACAGACGTGCCACTCTTAGACTCTTTTAGACTGCTCAGGTGACCAGGGAAGCCTGCCAGCTCTCTGGCAGCAGTATAACATATGCCAGGCCAGGTCTGTCGTGCTTACTCATTCAGAATAAAGCCGATGGAGTGATTATTCTGCTGGGCTTCCATCTTCACACGGGTCAGTGGGTCTGGCCCTCACAAACACGGCACATGTACTGTAGCGTTTACAACATTTCTCTGCCCTGCTATTGCTCTCCGCTAATTTTATTTTTGTGACGATTCTGTTTGGAAACCCTGTTAGCATTAATGTTACACAGCCACCCTGTGGCGGACCAATCAGGGTGGGGTAGTGAGACTATACTGTGTAAACCCTGTTAGCATTAGTGTTACACAGCCACCCTGCTGGAGGACCAATCAGGGTGGGGTAGTGAGACTATACTGTGTAAACCCTGTTAGCATTAGTGTTACACAGCCACCCTGTGGCGGACCAATCAGGGTGGGGTAGTGAGATGACGTTGAAGTCAAGTTGTGTTTTCTAAATGCTGGTAGAGCTAGATGAGGAGATCAAAACAGTTGTAGCATCGCCGACTGGTACAGCACTGTCCACAACTAACCAGAGGTCTACGCCCAGTAGGAGGAAACGAAACATTGACATTTCCCACTGGAGCATTGCCAGACCATATAAACAAAGTGAATATTGAACCTGGTTACCTTGGTTACACCAGGCTAAGTACACCTGGTGCCTTCATGTATACATGTGCAGCTACACGCCAGCAAAGAATCGGGTGATGTTTTGATTGGCATGTTCACGTACAGGGTACTGCATATAGCAGAAACATAGTACGACTATATCAGTATATATATAGTTCAACAGGTCATATGCCAGTCATGGTAAACCAGGGTTTTTCTTGCATACCCCAAAGAGGTTTGAGCCCCCCCCCCAAAGGAAAATCACCAGCCCCAACATGATAAAAATGTCTTTTTAACCAACTTTGTTAATTGACTTTCATTTACTCAAGCATGATATACATTTTGTTTATCAAATGGTAAAGATATCAAAGATATAAGGTACGGATCAAGAATTGCTAATGGCCTAAATACCAGCAACGTGCTTAGTCTTAGATCTAGGAGCAGGAAAGAGAATGATTATTTTTGTTAATAATAAAGGATAAAATGCCCTGGGAGCTTTCTCAGCCTCTTGCACAAAAAGATTGGGTTTCTTCTCTTAAGTAAACTGACATACGACACTTTATATTTCATCATCATGGTAATAGCTGGTATCTGAAATAACTTACTCGTGTTACTGCCAGTGTATGCTTATGTACGTTCAACGTTCATCCATCCATCCATCCATCCTCATCCGCTTATCCAGAGTCGGGTCGCGGGGGCAGCAGCTCCAGCAGGGGACCC